>JZKD02S0711056.1:22650-55250 GCA_000966675.3 Picea glauca | reverse complement strand
CTTAGTATCCAACTTAGCTTCCATTGAATCCATCTTATTTTGTAGTTCATTTATGTCCCTACACATTTCTTCACCTTCATCAAGAGTCCAAGTAGGATTTTCTGGAAGCTTATTTTGTGTAGAAGTTCCCTTTTTGGGTGGCATGTTGGCCAAGTATCACTTTTGAACCTTGATTTTGAGGTGGTTTTTCTAGACAATATTTCTTCTATTGTATCTCCCAATTTTTTACCCTTCTGGGTATGAAACTTTCTCTTATTTATTTATTTGATATTTCTTCTCTTCAATGCCATAGGTCTGATCAAAATTGGATGTGCCAAGTGGAATTTACGGTAACTTCCCCACAACTTGTCGATTTTTGGCCTTTCCAGGAGATCTCACTTGTATAGTGTGCCCCGCACAAAATAATTGATATAAAATTCTGAAACACGTACCCAAACTACTACAGACTCTTCGCGATCCAATGCAACTAGTCCCATGCAATTTGGATACTCTATCAATAAGTTATTATTGTTTTACCTAGAACACCTTCTTGAGACTAGTCAATAGGACTAGTCAGATACCCTATCTTACACAGGGTTTATCTACAAATTTAAGATGACCCAGAATTGGAACATTTTACCACAGATACATTAATAATTTCTGTAAATGGCCTCTAGAATTTTGGGTCTGAAATGTTACAAAAAAAAATTTATAGCGAAAATTACGCAATGACTCATTTCAGGATGATTCCAAAACCCTATCTTGTATAGTTTGTAGCTTCGAAAGTATAAGGCCTCAGAAGATGAATTTTGAACCCAACGTACCTTGATCCGTCTACTAAATATCCTCGAAGACGTTCCTTATGAAACATTGTAGAAAAAATGTTATAGCAAAAATTTCATGGTGTCTCAGATGTAGCAATGAAACCCCAAGACCTTAAGCTCTGATAGTATATGTTAAGAACCAAACATCAATATAGCATAGAAAAACCTTAGGAAAAGTACTCAACGCCTTGAAAAAGAGATAATTTCATATAATAAGCCTCTTTGAGGGGGAAATCCTCCTTTTACCCCACTTAAATATTCAAGTACAAGATGATTCAAAATGAAAATGTCTCCTTGGTATATATAGGAGAATATGAGGTATAATTACAACTAATGGCCTAAAGCTGACATAAATAAAATAACATTACTAATCTAATATGCCCCAATTAAGGGGTAATAAATAACATTACTAATCTAATATGCCCCAATTAAGGGGTAATGAGCCAATATTAGGGCTTAACATATTCAAATTGGGCTGGAAGTGCTTCAAACAGAAACATCACTTCATGATGTTGTTTGAATTTGGGATCATCCATGACTTCATGGGAAATCAGGATGAAATCCAATATTTCTCTCAGTACGACAGAAGCAGAGTGATTTGAAGCATGCTTTGCCTGTTGTGAAGCCATATGGATTCATAAGTTGTTGACAGGTCTATTTTATCTAGAGATCGATGCTACCATAATTTTTTTTGATAGCCAAAGTTGCATAAATATGACAGATAACCCAGTGTTCCATGATAAGATGAAGCACATTGAGAGATGGTACCACTACATTCATGACTTGGTACAAAAGGGATTTGTGAAGCTCCAATATGTTGGCACAGATGAGAAAGTATCATATGTGTTGAATAATCCTCCTATCTAGGTGGATATTGGTGGCCACCCACCTTTTCTAACTAGCTCAAAATAGTTTTCTAGCAATTTTGGTAATTTACTATTTTTAGCAGTTTTTAACTTTCGGGCCATTTTGAGGGCCTAAATGAAGGTTTTTTAGGATAAATATTTTCAATGATATTTTAAGGCTCTCATTGATCCCCCAAAATAAATCTCCTCTACGATACCTTTCCAATGAGCTATCCTGCGCCCCAAATAGATATCGTATGCCAAAGTTACGCCCCTGAGAAGTTGATACACTGAATTACCCAAAATGGGGTCCACAAAACTGTTGGATTTTCATCTTCCAGGGTTATGGTTTTGGATTTTATTTATGATTAAAAGGCCTTTGGAGCCTCATTGTAAAATCATAATCTCACGGATGGGAGTAGCCATCACATCTCTTCTCATAGATAAGTTTCCACCATTCTAGCGAGTCTTTCACTCTGTATTTTTACAGTCTTTGTACACTTTCACTCATTAATAGAAAATTGTGTATTACTATAGCTTTTTGTTTATGGTTGCATCTCTAATACATTTCTTTTATATTATTGGATATCTGAGATATATCTATACATTTCTTTATTATATCTTCGCTCTCATTTCGTTCTGAAAATAATCCAGATCAGTGGTATCAGAGCAAGCTGCTCTTGATCATTTTTTTTAGTGCATGTCCCTAACGAAGTCTGAGCATAGCAAGTTGGGTCTCGATCTTGTATCTCTTGAATACAATCTCTCTCGCATGCCCAAGAAACCCTCCATGGCAGAAGAAAAGAAAAACAACAGAGTAGACGATTCTATCAATCTGTTGCTTGAGTAAGCTCTCACATGACAAAGGGATGAAATGATGGAGAATTTTTCCCACATCCTACAACCCATGCCGATAGAAACATGTGCATATTCATCAAAAAAACACTTTGGAATCGCCTCTCCTTTCAAGGTACATGTTAATTTTGATATTCTCATATTTTAAGGTCAAATAGATGTGGAATCCCTAGAGAAATGGTTAAATCTTATAGAAGGTTATTTCTTTGTTCACCATTTTTCTGAGAAGGAAAATATCACCTTCACACTCCTTAAATATCTCCCCCGTGTCAAACATTGGTGGGAAACTTACTGGGAGCAAATTTCCACCGAAGATTCTGGAATATATGGGGTTGATCCCACTTGGTATTTTTTTGTGGATGCAATGAAGAAACATTATTACCCTGTTGGCAACTATGAGGACCAATATATGAGATGGGACACACTTCGGAAAGACAGGGGCCAAGAAGTTTTGGAGTTCACCAATAACTTCCATACCTTGCACACTAAGCTAATTATCAAAGACTCCGAACGACATTTGGTTCTAAAACACCATGGGGCTCTACACAGATACATCCAAACTGAAATGGATTTTATGGACATCTCATCACTCAATGTTTCTTATCGATATGTTTTTAAAATCGAGAAGAAATTTAAGCACCAGAAAAAATGGGAGTTCGATTTTGCAAATCTGTAACAACCTAAGTATGATAAATATGGCCCTAATAAACAGTCTCCTGAAAACTAGTCCAAGCCACAGGAAAAGAAGGTTCATGGGAAGACGAAGAAGGACATCGGAAAATGGTGTGATTTCCATAAAATCCCCTTGCACAACAACGATGAATGTTGCTCAAAATAGTCATTGGTGACCAAAATCAAAGACAAGGATTCAAACCCTGATTCAGAATCTGATTTAGAAAATACTGACAGAAGATAGATCATCGACGCAGACCCCACTTCTATTGTCATGACCACAAAAATTCAACCAGAAGAACCAACAGATCCTAAAGAGGGGGAGATCCTTTTTCATTCAAAGATCTAGGTGAAGGGCACCCTGCTACATTTTATTGTTGATAGCGGAAGCAAAAAGAACCTCATCTCAACAGAGGTCGTCAAACAATTTGGATTATCAACAACACCACACCCAAAACCATACAACATCGATTGGTTTCATCGGGGATGAGATCTTTGTGTCAGCCAACAGTGAATATTTTCATACGGCATCCATCCCTTCAAGGATGAGGTATTATGTGATGTTTCCCCACTGGATTTTTGTGATGTTCTCTTGGGCCAGCCATATATGTGGAAGAGCCATGCTATCTATGAGTCTCGACACCGTAGTGTCATTTTTATTCTAGGGGGTGGTCTCTACAGGATACCAGAGGTAGTTCCAACTATTGTTCCACCTAAACAATGTCGCAAGGTAGTATCTCATACTAAAAGATTCAGATTCTTCACATTCTATTCAGAAGGTGAAAAAAAGGATACTGCAACCACTACCACCTCGGCCCAAGCACCTTCTATCCAAAATAAGTAGGTCAATGAGATTGCAACAAAGTGTAAAGATTACTTCTTCACACAGGCATCTCCTGTAGCCAGACTAGTTGAAAAGGTCCAGCCCTTCCAGCCATAGGTTCGTGACAACCTTCAACAAGCTAAGTAGCACAACTTCTCCAACAAGGAAAGCAACTCATCAAGATGCAGATTCAACAAATGCTTTTCCCTCTCCCCCGTGAACTCAACGCAATGAAAACCATTTATTCCTAAGGATGGTGGATTGATCCAGGTGGATATTGGTGGCCACCCACCTTTTCCAACTAGCTCAAAATAGTTTTCTGGCAATTTTGGTAATTTACTATTTTTAGCAGTTTTTAACTTTTGGGGCCATTTTGAGGGCCTAAATGAAGGTTTTTCAGGATCAAGATTCTCAATGATAGTCTAAGGATTGGTTTTATCCCCCAAAACGAATATCCTTGATGATACCTTTCCAGCGAGCTATCGTGTTCCCCAAACAGAGATTATATGCCAAAGTTACGCCCCTAGGAAGTTGATACACCAAAGTACCCAAAACAGGGTCCACAAAACTTTTGGATTTTCATCTTCCGGGGTTATGTTTTTTTATTTTCTTTATGATAAAAAGGCCTTTGGAGCCTCATTGGAAAATCATCCTCTCAAAGATGCGAGTAGTCGTCACATCTCTTCTGAGAGATAAGTTGCCACCATTCTAGCGAGTCTTTCACTCTGTATTTTTATAGTCTTTGTACATTTTCGCACATTAATAGAAATTTGTGTATTATTGTAGCTCTATTTTTGTGTTTGCATCTCTAATACATTTTTTTTATATTATTTGATATCCAATATATCTCTGTACATTTATTTATTATATCTCCTCTCTCATTTCGTGCCAAAAATAATCTGGATGAGCCTCTGTCTTGTGTAAAGTTTGAATACTTCTGAGAAAGCTTGGTGTAGTCCAAAAGGACTTCCATTGAAAGGGGGAGTGATGTTGATGATACTATGGTATCCTAACCATCAACATGGAAACTCGTTAGGATTTATATCCTATGGGATTGATCATCCCTGGACAGATCCTGTAAGGTCTAGATGGACGCTCTTTCGAAGTTCCTATGTATGTATATACTTGTTGTGGTCAGTAGTGTGGAATCTCCTTAGGATTCATATCCTAGGGGATTTTACTATCCCTTGACATATCTCGTAATTTCTGAATGGATGGTCTGTCAAAGTTCCGACAATTATCGTTGTTGTTGTTGCTGCTACTGTTGATGCTCCTATCACATTATGTTGTCATTGATGTTGATGATTATGAAATTGCTCCAGCTCTGCACTGCATATAATGATGATGATCATTTTCTACTGATGTTGATGATGAGAAAAACTTAAGATGATTTATAGATATGACAGATAGTGTTCTCGATGTTGATGATGATGTATCCTCCTCTTGATGTTGTATTGATTCCATTCATTTGCTATTCATGTTGTCAGTAGAATACCCTTCTTGTTAAGGGGGAGTGTTGAAATATTGTAACTTCAAAGAATATTCTACCTAAGAGGGAGTGTTGAATAATATTATTATATTATATTTATTAATTAGGCCCTATTGTGCCTTTGTAAAAGGCAGTCCTATTGTGTCTTGACAATTAAATGTAAATTATGAGGGTAAAATAACAAGTCATCCCAGACCTAATTTTAGGTTGGCCAGACCACTATTTATAAGGGAGGCCAATGCCTCATTTTGACACACTTAACAACCATCTCTGTAGTGCACAATTCTCAAAGGATAACCTACTGCAATTATGTGTAATTAAGTTTGAAATACTCCATTCCTTAAATCCTTCCTTAAATCAAGTAATTAATGTAATAAAATAAATCAATTATCTGATTGAAAATAAATGAACAATGACAATGATAAGTTTGAAATAGTCGATTGCTTAACTAGAATATAATTTTGAAATAGGATTTGAGAGTTATCTTCAATCTTATACTTGCACTTTACTCACAAGCCCTTTAGGGCCCATCGCTGAGTTTGACAAATCACTATAGTGTCTAGGATCTCGCAGAACAAAGAAGAATTCATAGTCACAAAGAGGACCAACATAATATATAGAAGGAACTTTATGAAGAATTAATCCAAATAAGAGACAACTTCCCATAACAAGAAACTAACAAATGAATCTTATTCCATTACCAATTAGCCCAAAAACTACTCAAGCTAAATTCAGAGTTGAATGATAAATTTTCCAATGGAATAGACCTTCTCCAAGATGATACCACTTCCATCAGAGAGAGAAAAACCCCCTATGATTTGAAAAAAAAAACATAATTACATGAAAAAAAATTGATTTCTACTTTCCTTTCAAAGAAAGAGAGAAGGGGAGGCTTACAAGAATTCCAAGATAAACTTTAAAACAAATACGCAAGCCATAAAAATAAAAGTGGACTCACAAGACTATGACATAAGCCTAAAACCCACCCTCTTCACTGGAGAATTCCAATTAGAAGGTCCATAATCCTACCAAGCTCAGGGGAATTTGCATTCAACATTTCAAATACATGCGAGACTGGGTACAAAAGCATGTGAGAATATGGTTTAAGTCGTATCTCAGTACTCACTCTAATATGTGTCTAGGATTCCATACTATGTGTCATGTGACTCCATAAATGCTTGGAGCGTGACTTGTTCTCCATTAAAAATCATGGGATGGGTTTCTTATGAACCTTACAATTGATAACAATGTCCATTATGGCTTGATTGGAGAAGTCGTCTGCTAGACAATTATTCTCTTTAACACATGATAAAACTTGATGGAGGAGATTTAATTTGATTCTTGTTTTTCCCAAGCTATCATTGATGCTAATAGGTAATTGAATGGGGTAGTGTTCATTACCATCTAACTTATGACTACCTTTGAATCCCATACAACAATTATCCTCTGGATGCAATATTTGATGATTATGATGGTGGTGGTAGTGATTTATCCTTATGATGATGATTTTCTTTGTTTCACATAGAACTATTTAATGATTATGTTTGGGATTAAAAACTCTATTAATTTTGGTAAAATATTCTAATTTGTTACAACATAATTGACAAGATCATGTGACACAATCTGATCCATAAATGGGAGGCTTATAGCCTATCCGTCTCACCAACAAGGAATTATCTATAAAACAATTATAACCTTAGTTATTTGGATGAGGGTAAACTCTTGACCAATCAAACCACAAATTGAGTTGGTCCAAACAATTAGGAGTAAAATATCCAGAAGTCAAGTCGAAACAAAAATGAGTTTGAAAGATGCAAGACGATCGGAGGTGAAGCAAAATCGACCAAATTCAAGTCAACCAAGAGTCGGGTCGACCAAGTCGAATTAGACTAAAGTTGGGTCGACCAAGAAGCCAAATCGACCAGACACAGAGCTAGTCGAACCATGAGAAAGTTTAGTCGACTAGGAATTGTTGTCAATCAAATAGGGAAGGTAAATTTACCAAGGAAAATACCAATTGGATGAGATTCGACCTGTGATCAAAGAAATCAGTTAAATGATATATTTGATGACCAACAACATGTAAAAACATTTAAAGAGTGATTTCAGTGACCCACAACGAATAGAAAACATCCAAGGGTGATTTTGGAAACCCATAGTGAGTCAAAAATGGTGGGAAGTTGATTTCAGATTTCAACGACAAAGAAAAACATATGCAAGTCGATTTAATGCTCACCAAAAAAGAAAAATGTATGGAATTCAATTTTAATGTTCACCAACAAAGAAAAACATATGGATGTGAACTTGGGCATACACAAAAAACAGAAAGCATATAGAATTCAGTCTGGCATTCGATGACAGAGGAAAAATAGTTTGGGGTGAATTTGATAGCTGCTGAATGGAAAAAAATGTGTATATGGTCTGTGGGAAGCTAATACGAACCTCGTCAATCCCAGAATTTAATATATATGTCGTCTATGTTTTTTGGGTAGAGGAAAACAACAAGAAAGTCGATAATGTCCCTCATGACTCAAAACGAAATTAGAAATCCCCACTAAATTTGCAATGGCTTAGGAAGGATGGTCATCGATTTCCAACTCAAAAATCAATGCAAAACTATGGTTAAAGAGTTTTTAGTTTGGATTACACATGCATGATGAACATATTCATATAAGACGAGCTCAAGTCCAAACTGGTATGAAATTTCATTTGCTAAATAAAACACAAAAAACCATTTTAAGTTACAATGCACACATTAGACATTCATGAACAACAAAAACACAAAGAAATAACCACACATAAACTTAGAAATTTCCCTATAAACCCAAATGGGAAAACCAACATTCTTTTGGCTTCAGTCAGGCTCTTATTTATTCAACAATGGGAAAGTTACAAGCTCTCTAGTTCATTTTTATGCTCCTCGATGAAATTTGGGTAGCCTCTCTACATTATTCATAGCCAAAGAACCCCTTTCTCATTATGGGGATACAAGATATATAATGTTGAGTAAACTGGGAGGATAGTTGGAAGGTCAGGCATCCCCAACTCTTTAGCTTAACTCTAGTTCGTTTCTCCTTCATTTATTTACTTGTCTGTCTTTTATTCCACGAGGAAAAGGTATTATGAGAATCTCATTATTCCTTTACATACAAAAGCATACTTCTCTACTTTACATATTTTACATACAAACTAGACATCAATCATGATGGCATGGGGCCCTTCATGCCAACAAGTCAATTTCACTCTTCATCCATAGCCTTAAACTTTGTCTGTCTTGATCATCCTAGAGTCTTGTGTCGATAGCCAATTTTTCTTCTCGGATCCAATTTGGATCACACCTCCCCATTGGGAGGATTTTGGTCCCCAAAATCTACCAAGGATAGATGAGGTAACTTGATTGTAATATGATTCCTCTCATATCGCTTTGCTTTCCTTCCAGTCCATCCCTTGAGACCAATATGCCACATTTCTTATTGTCCTCTATGAGTTTTCCACTCCTTGTGTTGCAACATTCTGTCTTCCTTCATCTCCTCAAGTACATGAGGTGCAAATTATTCAACAGTTGGAAGAAGATAATTTTCTTCATCCTCATCCATCATGGAGGAGTTGAACAACTTCAAATACTCTATGTTCACCATTGATTTGATCTAGATATAAGGTGGAAGTTTCAACTTGAAGACATTCTCATTCACTTGTTTAATAACATCAAATGGTCCATATCTAAGGGGATTGAGTTAGATAAATCCATACCTGGTCTCCAACACAGAACTTATGATATTCCTTGTATTGATCGTATTTGGATTTGTACAACTGTTGGATCTTCTTGAGCTGCTCCTGAACCCTTAGATGTATCTTCCTGATCTTATCCATGAATGTGCTTGCCTTCTTCTCTTCTCCTTGTATTCATTCTTCTTCCTTTTGTTTTCTGTAAATAATACCCAATGGTGAAGGAGGTAAATAACCAAAACAAGTCTTGAAATGATGCTTATTAGTATAATAATGAAGTGCTCTATTGTTAGAATATTGAATGTAGGCTATCTATTCGTCCCAAATATTTGGATGTTTCTTGGTGTCTCTTCCCAATAGTTTCACTATTGTCTTGTTTACAACCTTAGTTTGTACATCAATATAAGGATGGAATGCAGTGGAGTACTTCAACTTGGTATCCATTCTTTCTCAAAGCATTTTCCAAAATTTTCCCAAGAACCTATTGCTCTGATTAGATATGATGGAATTTGGCAATCCGAAATGTACCCAGACATGGCTGAAAAATAGTTCATTTGCTTCTCATCCAAATATTGTCTTTGTAACACCCCAGGTTTTGAACCCCCATTTTAAATAATGTATTGTTACAATGCCGAGAGGCCTGAGTGCCCAAACAATTATTAAAGGGCCAATATGCCCAAGAAATGTAATGTTTTGATCATTATTAATAATAAATGCATCATTGGCTTCTAGATGGAAAAGGAATAGAATTATAGGGGGCTATGATTCCACAAGAGAGGGAGCTTGCGGGGATAAATGTTTATTCCTATGTTAATTACCCTTTTTCCTAAGGGAGCAAATCGATTAAGTGAGATTCTTGGTGAAGGCCAGGAGGTTCTTGATTTCCCCACAAAAATGATTAAAACCATCCCTGGTCTAATTGTGGGGTTGGTCGTTGGCTCATCCTCTCTGTCACCTCTGTGTTATCCCATTCTTTCCCTCATGCACTTCCATGCACCCACTTACCCATCCATTGATCCATCCTCACTTGTATCTTGTCTTGGTAAAGGGAAAGGAAATACTGAGAATTAGCCATGGGATAGTTGGTTGTAATGGTCGTTGGTTCAATCCAACCATGACTTCAGGCCTGCATGTCTAATATGGATTGTCATGTGCCCTGATATTCTCACAATTGCAAGTACCGAGAGTTCCAACATTGAGATTCTGGACCAGTTGTGCTGGAGGCCCTAGAAAAAGGAGAAGGACTGCATGAGGGATTGTGTGGCAGAGAAGGGTGGAGGTCCATTATCTTGGGAGGTACAGGCTGGATAGAAGAGAGTTGGGTACTTGGATTGTTGTGGGTGTTGGGAAACTTATGATATCTTGAGAGCTGACTAGTTTGGGAACCCAAGTACACTGTGGAACCAACCTTGTGGATTCATAGCCTTATCTTGGGGGTGACACAATTGTTGAGATTTGGAGCAATGGTGTCTACGGTTGGGTGTAACATCCATGGTTTACAACCAGTTGGTGTCTCATTTTTTATAAATATAAGTTCTCTCTATTGTGATCTTATTATTTGTTTATGAATGTATTTCGCTGTGTATTTTAATTATCGTTTAACTAAATCTTAGATTATGCATGCTTGTTGGATATTGTTGTGAATGTCATTAAATATTGTATCTTATGCATGCTTATTAATTAAATAAGGTATCGGTAAGAGTACGAAATTCAAGGGTGGGCTTGAAGGTATCATGCCCTGACCTATGGGTGGTTAGGGATGTTAGAGATTGGTATCAAAGCTTCTGGTTGAAACACTGGGCCGATATGGGTCGCATCTGTTGGTCAAAGTCTCGAGGTCGATATCAAAATATTATTGTGAAGTTGAAAAGATCAGGAGGAATGGTATTGCAAAATATACGCAGGAGATAGAATGTCAGAGATCCATTGTAAGGGGTTCGAAGGATCATCACCATCCCCTTCGAATTTGGGAGCGATCGCCACTGTAGGATTAAGAGAGATCTGAAATCATTGGATTGGAGGACAGGTGAGCAGGGGTCGTTTGATGAAAAGGAAGTAAGGGATAAGGTCACCAACATTATATCCCATTGGAGAGTGATATCAATGGACATGAGTCATTGCGGGGAACCGAGTTGCACGAGAGATAATTTCCCAAGGCGGTCCCACAATCCAAACCACGGTTTCACCGAGGGGGTTACGTGTCAGCGTCACGAGAATTGCAGGGCGAAAATAGGGTTACTCCAAACCACCAATGCATTCCTCTCCAAATGACAAGACAATAAGTGATGTGACATGTTGGTGCTCGAACATTAAAACTCTGTATAGATGAAGTAGCTGGGAACCTTCGATCTATAGGAGGATATGCATCAACTGATCATGTGCTTTGGATAAAATGCTCTAGGAAAAAGTGAGTGAGGAGGAGGTTTGAAGTTTGAGACTTCTGAAACCCAAAGACCCGAAAGGATCTCATCCATTGATATGTCGAGAGCCACGCATCGCCATATCCAGGGCTTCAGATAAAATCCAGTGGGGCCAGATAAGTTTTGAAGTTTAATATTTCTGAAGTCTAGAGTCCCAAAGAAATCATAGTTGTCGATCCGCAGGAGACACACATCAGTATATCGGGAACTTCGGATAAAAACATTTCAAAAAAAATGGTTTAGGTTTGAGATTTCCGAAGTCTGGAGTCCTGAAGTAAAACATAGTCGTTATATTGAGGAGGACACATTGTGTAGATCCATGTACGCTAGGTGAAGACCTGAAGTGAATCTTATTTGTCCAATCTAGGAGGAAACATGGAGACATATTGGCCAGTTAGAGAATTTGGAGTTCAGGAGGATTGGAAGTGTGCTAGTATGAAAACTCTTGAAGTCCCGAAGCCTGAAGAGCCGAAGTGAAGGGGCACAATGACATCACCTAGAGGTGATGTGGACCCTAGAATTATCGAAGTGATGTGGCTTGTGGACATCACCTGGGATGATGTGGACACATGGGATGTTTTCCACATGTCAGTAAGTTTTGAGCATTTGGAGTATTGAAAAGTTAGCTAGAATGTGATACGCGGCACCTGCCTAATTGGGCAACTTGTCCGCTTCCAGTATTTTGCCACATGGAAACAAATTGTGCAGTCTAGAGACTAGGAACTCCATGTTAGAATATAATGGATGTGCTCGTCTAACCATAGACAATATCACTATTGTCACCTAACCATAGGTCGAAGCTACCCCCGAGCACATTAACCTTGATAGAGAATCATTTCAAAAGCAAACCCTGGGCTAGATAGATAAGAAAATATGGCACACCTTTCTCCAAGGATAGCGCACCATGAAATATTAACAAGAGTTGATCAAAGATTCCAAACCATAACCAAGAGATATTCCAAGCCAAAACCAAAATCTTCTAGCTGCAACAACTGCAACGACCGCTCTCCTCCAAACTTGCACACAAACTGGCCAACTACAGTGCGCAGAAGTGTTGCTTCTGTAGTTCTGAGAATACTTGCCAGAATGAAGATTGGCCTCCTATATTTATACTAATTCTAGAAGACTGCCTGGGCTGACTTCTCATTCTAGGTGCCAATTTACTTAATATATAATATTTTCTTTAGCCAAATTCTTCTCTTG
Source organism: Picea glauca (assembly GCA_000966675.3). Classification (NCBI taxonomy): domain Eukaryota; kingdom Viridiplantae; phylum Streptophyta; class Pinopsida; order Pinales; family Pinaceae; genus Picea; species Picea glauca. The sequence continues at coordinate 42,414 of JZKD02S0711056.1, read as the reverse complement.
GAGGCTAATAACCTAATACAAATTATCCTCTTGAGCTGACTTGTCTTCTAGGGTTATTAGCCAACTAATTAGGGTTTATTCTTTCTTCCTGGAATATTCTATTCTCGTCAGGTTTACACATGGAGGTAAATACCTCCCACAACTACCATAATATCAACACTCTCTCCTAGCTAGGGAGGTATTTAAGGTAATGGTCTTGAGCACAAACATAACATTCACCCGGTAGCATCAATATAGTCGTATAGACTATCTCATAATTATATCATGGGCACCATCATCACTATCAGTGTCATTAGCTTCATCATCTCTTGAAACCATACTCCATATGAGTAATCAGAAATGATGTTGGATAAGTTTCTCACTCCATAGAGTGACACAAGAGCCATTCTTCTAATCGAGACATATGTCCTAGAAGAATAAATGTCCTGGACCATTTTCCGTTTTGGAAATATCTGTCCTTTGATCATCCATCTAGATGATAATATTTTCCAACACTAGTGATAGTCTTCAAGGAAATCAAAATAATTTCATTCAATAGAACACGACTATGTCTATCCATAGTAGTACACAACTACAATCCAGTGGTACAATGCCACACCAAGTAGCACACAGATACTTGATCAATGAGATATAGTCACAATAAGTGGAACACATCCACGATGGTAGTATATATCTACTGTCTGGAGACATACAGTCTCCGTAACAATCATATCATCCGATATCAACCTATAGAGAAAACATTGTTATGATATAAACTGAATCATTTGGGCCATTATTCCGCTCACATCTGTGAGATCTAGAAGAGCATCTTCCCTCAAAAGGTAAAACATCAATGATGAGCTATCTAGACTATTCTTCTCAAGAAAGAAAGGATAATTGTCCCAATTTATGATCCTAGATCATTCACCTATCCGGGACATTATTTCAACATTAAACAAAGAGCAACATGGAGAGAATGAGTCTGCCTTAGAGAATGTCTGTCCCTGATTAATGAACCTGGACCATTCACCTATCTGGTCCATTCCTTCGACACTAAACAAGGTTCAACCTGGAGATAATGAATCTTCCCTAAGGAATGACTATCCGAACCATTTCCTAAGGAAATGATTGCCCTACACCAACCTCCAAAATGAACCATTCTTTGAAACTTCTCACAATTGTGAGCTTCAAAAGAATGACTATCCGATGAGGCGAACCAGTCCTTTTGATCACTACTTAGAGTGACCATCAAGAAGAGAGACTATCCTAGACCATTCCCCATGTTGACCACAAGGGGAATCGTTGTCTATGGTACATCATCAATCGATCAAACAATTTTCATTACAAAAATGACCATTTGATCTAGACCATTTTCCAAACTAGAAAATGCTTGTCCATCAGAAATCTCAAATCAGTTTCCAAACTGGAAAGGAACTGCTCATCCTGGACCATTTTTTGAACTGAAAAATGGCTTTCCATAAGTCAATAACACATCAGTGCTCCCTCCAAACCTGGGAGTCATCTCTTCCTTTTTCAATAAGTAAGTCATCTCCATGAGCTCCATATTGAGTACGCAAACTCTTTCATCTTGGACAGAAGCTTTACCAAAATGTTTTCTTATCTACTCATCTGTGGAGATATATATTGGAGAATCACTTTCTCCTTTCTTGACTTCATCATGGAGAATGTAATCCTTGATCTCAAATGTACTTTTGTCTTTCTGGGACACTGGTTTTCTTTGAAGGCTTCATATAGCTCTAATCAGTAAAGTATATCATTGTTGGATTCATATTTGTTTCCTTCTAGCTCATAACATTGTGTCAAGGGTCAAACTGGAACATATCCAAGTGGTACTTCATCTGCCATCATGAGAGTTTTCCATGGATTAGCAATCCATCATCCTGAGCTTCTGAGTAAACATTCTGATACAATATCTCTGTTATAGAAAAAAATTCACCACACTTCTACTGTGCATTGGAGGTTCTTTACCAAGTTGTCTTCTTTCATCTACATACAAGGGTCCCTTTCTGATATACCTTGAAGCCTTGAGATTTTTTTTCATATGCTCTTTGTTCAATTATTCTGGAGAATAGTCTTTGAATTCATCTAATGAAAAATCCAACCCATGGATATTGTGGATGATATAATGGCTCATGAATAGGTATGTCTGGTTTACTGGAACAAACAATTATCGTAGTCTTCTCCTTCCATCTAGGAGAACCTCTAGTTCTGGATATTGCAATTCTTTCATTCATAAGTCTACCATACATTTTTCTTCATCACAACTTTTATCTCCTCTGCTTGATTTCTTTTAGTGAGTTCATATTAGGCTGGTATTCTTGTGATTCTCGATACACTGACTAGTTGTTATGTCTTTTCTTTCTCTCTTGGAATCTTCATGTTCTTCCTCATGTTTCTCTTTAGCTATTGAGTTCATGGAGTTTTATATAGATTTCATGCATTAAATATTCCAACTTATTTCTTTCATCATTGGATCATGGATGTGGATGGACAACCAAGGGTTACATTAAGGGTTCTTCTGAAGTCACATAGAACACGTGTTTTTTTTCATGGTTGCTACCGTGGATAGATACTTCATCATCTTCAATGGATCATATAATTTAGGATTATCTCCCTCCTAATCCTTGATTCATGCATGAATGCATGCTCTTCTTTTGATAATATAACCATATCCCTCCATCTAAGATATTCCATTCTTCTGTCGGCATCCTTATTTCCTACTACAACGTGTCACAAATCATTTTCCAATTTCCTCTTGATTGTTGACTTCTTTTTGTCTTTACTTCTTCTAGGTTTCTTCAATATTGATTTTGATTTTGGCTTATCTTGCAATTTTTACTTATGTAATAGCTTCCACATGAGTTGTTACCAGAGGTTGTTGATGTACTTCATACTTTCATGTGTATTCCTTACTTGTAGTCATTGTGATAGCAAGTCCTTATTTTGTTGATCTTCCATAGGTGTAGTTTCTCTTTGAACATCTTATCTTCTTAAGAAATAGATATGCAATATATGTACAAAAAACATGGTATGTACACAAACTATGAAGAGTATCGTTACCTTGTCTTTAGAAGAAGAAGTTTTTTTTGTCCTGCTTGGATTTCTTTGAGGGTTCCCTTTCTTCGCCAATTGATGCTTCATGTGTTTCCTTCCCTTTCTTCAGCAACTGATGCTTTGTGTGTTTCCTTCCCTTTATTTAACTTGGGACAATGATTCTTGTAGTAACTATACTTTTGACAATTGAAGCATTGTATTCTTGACATATCTTTCTCTTGATTTGGTTTCTTCCTGGAGCCAAACTTCCTTTTATTCCTGAAATTCTTGAATCTTGTTGTGAAGGCTTGATCATCATATTTATTTTGGGGTTTCTCTTTTGCACTGATCCTTGATTCTTCTTGTGCACAACATGTCCAAAGTTATTAAAATGTAGGATACTCCTTCCTTGTGTTCATTCTTGCGGCAAATGCATCCCGTCTCTTGGGAAGACCATTGAGTACTATACTTACCAGTTCCTTCTCTGAGATGATCTCTTCAATATATTGTAGTTGATATCTTAAATGAGATATCATCACAAAGTATGATGTTATGTTGTCATCATCATTCATATTCATGTCATGGAGCTCATTCTTCAAAATAATTACTTGTCCAATGTTTCTGACTAAGAAGAGGTTTGTTAGGGCATCGTACATCTTCTTAGATGAATCAAGATGGGAGATGGAGGATATCAAGTGGTATTTTATAGAGTCCACTTTTGATCTGGATTTTATGAGTAGAACAAAATGACTACAGATTATTACTAGATGCTTAACACAGAATAACAAAGATACAGTAAAACTGGTTTTCTAATCAATAAGGAAATAAGCTAAAACTGTAAAATGCAGCGGAAAACAAACTTGTTGGAATGGTGGTGGATTATCTCTGAGAAGAGATGTGATGGCTATGCTCATTCACAAGAAGATGGTTACAATGAGGCTCTCAAGGCCTTTGGACAATAAAAAGGAGTTTCAAAAACCCTAAACATCCAAAAACCTAACCCTAGGAGATGAAGCGCCAAAAGTTATGTGGGCCCCATTTGGGTAAGTCAGTACATCAACTTCCCGGGGTCATAACTTTTGCATACGATCTCTGTTTTAGGCGTATGATAGCCCATTGGAAATATCTATCCGAGGACTACAACATTTGCACAAAATTTCATAATGAAAATTTGCAACCGCAACATACCCCAAAAAATGTCGCTTAGGGCCTCAAAACGGCTCTAGAAGTTCAGGACCCGAAAAACTACTAACAATAGTAAATTATCAAAATTGCTAGAAAGTTGTTTTGAGCCAGCTGGAAAAGGTGGGTGGCCACCGATATCCACCTGGATCAATCCTCCATCCTTAGGAAGCAATGGTATCCATTGCGTTGAGTTCCCCCATCAGATGAGGAAATTTTTGCTGAATTTATCCCCGAGTGAGCCACTTGCCTTAGTGCAGGAGCTGCCCTGCTTTGATAACTCGATAAAGTTGGATCCTTTGTTGTCGAGTGCCCTTGATCTGTGTGTCCACAATTTGATCATTGGATGCCTATTGGATTCCTTTTGTATGCAGTCAGGGTTGAGCTCTGTTGGTGTCAGTTGTTTTTCTACATCTGAGGTGTCCAATAATGGTGGGAAATAAGGCCGAAGGAGGTCCACGTTGAACACTGGGTGAAAGCCAAGGAAAGGAGGAATGTTGAGCGCAAAAGCATTATCCCCCATAGCCTTGGTGATGGTGTATGGCCCATATCGGAGTGGGAAAAGCTTCTGATGGGGTCCTGTAAGGTGTTCTTTCTACAAGTGCAGCCAAACTTTGTCGCCCACCTGAAACTTATGCGGAACCCGATGTTGATCATGGCACTTATTGTACTTATCATTAGAATTTTGTAGGATATCCTGAACCTGTTGTCGGATGTGCTAGATCCTCTCAATGAATTGGGTGGCTTTGTCAACCTCAGTTGGAGCAGGAGAGGAGTCGGTTGAGGTGACTGCAAGGGGAAGTGCAACATCTATGGGACCCAATGGTTGGAATCCCAACCCCACCTGAAAGGGGTTGTGGCCAGTTGAGCTATGAAAGGCTCAATTGTAGATATGCTGGACATAGGGAAGACTCTCATCCCATGTGTGGGGGTGCTTGTAATTATACATGCACAGGATATGCACGATCATTCGATTTAATACCTTGGTTTGGCCATTTGTCTGGGGGTGGAAGGCCATGGACTTTGTGAGCTTGGTGTCCAACAGTGACCAGAGGCTCGACCAGAATGTGTTGAGAAATCGACTATCCCGATCTGAGACAATGGTTTGTGTGATTCCAAAATGTACCCAGACTCGTTCAAAGAAGAGTTTGGCAATGGCTTCTGTTGTGATGCTCTTCTTGCAAGCAACCAGAATTGCCATCTTAGAAAAGCGATCGACAACCACAACAACAGAGTCATTTCCCTGCTTGGTGGACAGGAGGCCCGACATGTAGTCCATTGATATGGATTCCCATGGTCTTTCACGAGTAGGAAGAGGGGTGTACAGGCCCTGTCTCTTAGTGGTTGGTTTGGCAATAGCGCAAGCAGTGCAAGACCTGATATACTTGTTGACCTCCTGTCGAAGTTTTGGCCAGTAGAAATGTTTTTGTAGCATCACCATTATCTTTTCAACGCCAAAGTGTCCTACCACCCGACTGTAGTGGGCTTCCCAGATCAGCTTCGATCGCTCACTTGAGGGAACACATATATGGCACAGACAACACAACAACCCATCCTGAAGATGGAAATTAATGACAACTGCCTTTGCACCCAACATTTGGTAGGTGGTGGTGAACTCTGGGTCTGTCTCATAGATTTGGGGCCATCCAGAGGTATCATGGCCACAAGAGTCTAGCACTATGGTGAGTGCAGCGACTGGTGGTCTGCTGAGGCAATCAGCGACACAGTTGGTGCTTCTTGTTTTATACTTGATGTTGAGGTGGAATTGCTGCAAGTATGTGGACCACTTTTGATGGCAGTCATTCTGCAATTTTTCTTGTGTCTGCATGAACTGCAGTGTCTTATGATCAGTGTGGATGATTGTCTCCCTCCCAAGAATGTAATGTCTCCACTGGCGGCAGGCTTGCACAATGGAGTACATTTCTTTGTCGTAAGTAGGGTACTTATGGACATCATTTGATAGTGTTTCACTATGATAGGCCATGGGGTGGTCGTGCTGCGTGAGAACGGCACCCACAGCATAGTCTGAAGCATCATTCTTAATCTCAAAGGGCTGCTACAGGTCTGGTAGTGAAAGTACTGGGGTTGAGCACAAGCGCTGCTTCAAATCATCGAACGCTTGTTGTTGGGGCTGGCCCCATGCAAATTTTTCCTTACCACCACCCCTGGTTATTTGGCTAAGGGCCCATGCAATATGGGAGAATCCCAACACAAACCTGTGGTAGAAATTGGCAAGGCCCAAGAAGCTCCGAAGCTCAGTGAGTGTGGTTGGGGCTGGCCAGTCATGGATGACTTGGATCTTGGCTAGATCCACATGTATGCCATGTTGATCAATGATGTAGCCTAGGTAATGGACCCTGTCCATGCCGAAGGAGCATTTTTCCAAGTTAGCATATAGCTTATGCTGCCGCAGGGTGTGTAGAACCTGCTGAATATGCTGCAAGTGTTTGGCCCAAGTCTTGTTGTAAATGAGAATGTCATCAAGATACACCACTACAAACGTATTGGTGAATGGTCACATGATATCGTCCATCATCCTCAAGAAAGTGGCTGGAGCATTTTTCAGACCAAAGGGCATGACCAACCATTCAAAAAGGCCTTCCTTTGACTTGAAGGCAGTCTTCCATACATCTATCTGTTCTATTGGGACCTGGTGGTAGCCAGACTTCAAATCAATCTTACTAAAGTACTTTGCCCCCATGAGTTGATCAAGGAGGCGTCGATTCAGGGAATCGGGTACTGGTTTCTAACTATGATTTTATTCAAAGCCAAATAATCAATGCAAAGTCTCCAAGTTCTATCTTTCTTCTGTTCCAGCACGATTGGGCTCCTGCAAGGTGATGAGCTAGGACAGATGTGCCCCTTATGGAGAAATTATTGGATCTGTCACTTCATCTCCTCATTCTCTAACAGAGAGCGACGATATACTGGCCCATTGGGCAGCAGTGTGTCGGGGGTCAGATCAATGGGGTGCTTGACTTGGTAGTGCAGAGGTACCCCGGTAGGCGAGGAGAAGATATCAAAGTATTATTCCACAACCTTATCTACTTGCTTCTACTATGTGGAGAGGTCGGCTGCAGAGATCCTGGATGTGGCTGTGATTTTTCTCTCATTCTGAAAGAGGATCACGAAGAAGACAAACTTCCCCATATGAGAGATGACCTTCCTACATCGCTTAGCAGATATCAAGGAAATAGCACTAGGTGGGACATCCTCGGGTATCTTGTACAATTTCCTATTCAAAGTAATAATAACACTACGAGGCCTAGACTCATATACAGGATGGCGTTTCCATAAATAAAGTTGGCCCAAAAGAACATCACAAACTTCGAGAGGAGCAACATCACACAATACCTCATCTTTGAAGGGTTTGATGTTGTATGACAGTCGACATTGTTGGCTGACGCGAAGATCGCTTCCTTGGCGGAGCCATCCAATGGTGTAGGGTTGTGGGTGCGGTGTTGTCGGCAAGGCCAGTCGCTTGATGACCTCTGCTGAGATGAGGTTCTTCTGGCTACCACTATCAACAATGAAGTGCAGTGGGGTGCCTTTTACCCACATATGGGAATGGAAGAGGCGCTCTCCTTCTTCTGGCTCATCTGGTTCACCATGTTGGAGCTTGGTGGTAGCAACGGTGGCATTGGGTTCCACGTCAATGATCCTTCTTCCCCTTTCTGGTTCTAACTTAGAGTCAGAACCCACATCTGATTCAGAGGCTTTCACTTTAGCCACCAACGTCTGCTTTGAGCAACAGTCAGCAGTTTTATTCCAAGGGCTCTTATGGAAGTTGCACCACTTAGCGGTATCTTTCTTTGTCTTTCGGATGTCCTTCTTTGCTTGTGGCTTGGAATGGTTGTCTTGATACTGTGCATATTTTCTCTATCCTTTGTTCTGTGGGTTGGGGCCACCCTTTTGTGGCTTTTGTTGTGAGGGGTTCCCCAACCCAAATTGTCATGTCTTTTGTTTGAGCTTCTGCTCGATTTTGACAGCATATCGGTAGGTTGCACCCAAGGATGAGATATCCAGAAATTCCATTTCAGTCTGGATGTATCTATGCAGAGCACTGCGATACTTGAGCACCAGATGTCTCTCTGAATCTTTGATACCCAACTTGGTGCGCAAGGTATGGAAGATATTTGTGAAATCTGGCACTGCTTGGTCTCTTTCTTGCCGCAATGTGGTCCATTTGGTATACAAGTCGTCATAACTTCCAACAGGGTAGTATTGTTCCTTAATAGCATCCCTGAAGGATTCCCAGGTGGCCATGACTGTAAATATGAAGGTTCCTCTATTTCCTTTTTCTCACATAAAGTTTCCCACCAATCTTTGACATGGGGAACGACTTTGAGGAGCGCAAAAGTAATCTTTTCTCTATTCGAAAAGTTATGGACAGAGAAATACCCTTCTAGTAAATTCAACCACTTTTCTATAGCATCTGCGTCTATCTGACCTTCAAATATAGGAATATCAAAGTTTATTTGTACCTTGAAGGGGGCGGTACCTCCGCTCAAAGAAGATGCGTCGCCTGTTGGTAGTCGCCGAAGGATTTGCACAAAATTATCCATCATCTCGTTCCTCTGTTGCATTAGGGCTTCCTCAATCAATAGTTTGAAAGGATCTCCTATCCCATCATCTTTATTTTCTCCTTCCATGAGAGGTCGCTTGGGTGTGCGAGAGATGTTGTCCTCAAGAGAAACAAGCTCGAGACCCAAATATTTGTACTCTGACCTCGTTGGGGACATGCATTAAGACAACAAGGAGCAGACCGCTCTGATACCACTGATCCAGATTTTATGAGAAGAAAAAAATGACTACAGATTATTACTAGATGCTTAAAACAGAATAACAAAGATACAGTAAAACTGGTTTTCTATTCAATAAGGAAATAAGCTGAAACTATAAAATGCAGCGGAAAACAAACTTGTTGGAATCGTGGTGGCTTATCTCTGAGAAGAGATGTGACGGCTATGCTCATTCACAAGAAGATGATTACAATGAGGCTCTCAAGGCCTTTTTACAATAAACAGGAGTTTCAAAAACCCTAAACATCCAAAAACCTAACCCTAGGAGATGAAGCGCCAAAAGTCATGTGGGCCTCGTTTGGGTAAGTCAGTACATCAACTTCCCGGGGTCGTAACTTTTGCATACGATCTCCGTTTTAGGCGTATGATAGCCCATTGGAAATATCTATCCTAGGAATACAACATTTGCGCAAAATTTCATGATGAAATTTTTCAACCGCAACATACCCCAAAAAACGTCGTTTAAGGCCTCAAAACGGCTCCAAAAGTTCAGGACCCGAAAAACTACTAACAATAGTAAATTATCAAAATTTCTAGAAAGTTGTTTTGAGACAGCTGGAAAAGGTGGGTGGCCACCGATATCCACCTAGATCAACTATGATACTCATGGCATTGATCTCACTATATTTGAACTTCTCCATAACTGCAACGTTTTGTGGTTCCTTCTCTTTTCCTTCTTCAAACTATGGTTCCATAATCTTTCCTTTCATGATATCCAACACTTTATTCTTGGCAAGGATGAGATCAATCCTTGTATTCCATGCTCTGAATTTAGAATCCCCTTCTAACTTGTTTTATGACTTCATAGAGTAAGTCATGTCTACTTTGACTTGGTCAACCCTAGATTTGACCAAAAACTCAAACTTGACATCTTAGCCTTCTGAGAGTACCACGAGGTACGTTAGGCTAGGGTGCACTAGTCTATTCAGAAATTAGGTCAATCCCTTCACTTAAGGTGACTTAACGAGAGGGTGATGGTTTCTGCAACTGCACCTGATAGTAACCCTAGCAGCAATACTTTAGTAACTACTCCTACTAGAAACCCTAGTGGTAGTTCTTCACGAGCTTAGTATCCTTATGGCTTTGCTCCCTTCCAGTGTTTATACTGAAAGAAGGAGGAGTGGGCCCATAAACTATTAGAATATAATGTATGTGCTCATTTAACCATAGACAATATCACTATTGTCACCCAACCATAGGCCGAAGCCACCCCTGAGCACCTTAACCTTGAAAGAGAATCATTCCTGAAGAAAACCCTTGGCTAGATAGCCAAGAAAATATGGCACACCTTTCTCCAAGGATAGCTCACCAAGCAAGAGTAAAAAGAGTTGATAAGAGATTCCAAAGCATAACCATGAGATATTTCAAGACAAAACCAAAATCTACTAGCTGCAGCAGATACAATGACAACTCTCCTCCAAAGTTGCGCACAAACTGGCCAACTGTAGTGCACACAAGTGTTGCTTCTGTAGTTCTGAGAATACTTGCCAGAATGAAGAATGAACTCATGTATTTATACTAATTTTGGAAGACTGTCTGGGCCAACTTCTCATTCTGGTTGTCAATTTACTTAGTATATAATATTTTCTTTAGCCGACTTCTTCTCTTGGAGGCTAATAATCTAATACAAATTATGCTCTTGAGCTGACTTGTCTTCTAGGGTTATTATCCAACTAATTATGGTTTTTGCGTGCTTCCTGGAATATTCTATTCTCATCAAGTTTACACGTGGAGGTAAATACCTCCCGCAACTACCATAATATCAACACTCCAAAGGGGAAATATGTGACAAGTTGCGTTGGGTCGAAAACTCCCGAAGGCCAAAGTACTTATCAACCATTGATTCCGAAAGACACATGTCAAAGGATTGTTGACTTCGGGTGAAAGCACTCCATAAGAAAGTGCAGGAGGGAAGTTTGAAACTTACAAAACCTAAAGAGTTGAAGTGATTCACAATCGCTAATCTATGGGAGGACACACATCGGCAGATCATGAACTCTGGGTAAAAGTCTTCTGAAAGGAGACAAGCAAGGAAAGTTGAGACTCCCAAAGCGTGTATTCCCCAAGTGGATCTCGATCGTTGATCATGAAAGAGGATGAGGATCGTTGATCCGGTCCTGGCTGAAAGTTATGAAGTCCTGAAGCTCTAGACAAATTCTTTTTCAGCTAAGCGTAGGGTCCTGGCCATGGTCATATGCAGATTGAGGGCTGAGATAAGGAGGGATAAAGGATGAATTGGTTTTCCTCAAGACAGAAATGTTCTAAGGAAGGATTTAGTCACAATTTCTAGTCATGGTCACCTGGGAAGGTGGTTTCAAGGAAGTGCCTGCACAGGATGAAATTTTGTGTCAGCTAAGGATAATAGGATACTGTTATTTTTGAAGAATGGGGATATGGTCTCCATGAAAAAAAATAAAGAAAGAGGCATGTATCATGGTTTGGTAATTTTGTTTATCATATGCATATTTCAAACAAAATGGTCGCTTCCATATTTTGTAGAATTAAGGGGTTTAAACACATCAACTCACGATGTGTATTCAGGAAATGGAAGAAGGCAAGGGATCCTCCAGTCATGATAAGGAGGTCGAAGGCCAAAATACTAGAGTTGGTAATGCAGAGACAGAGTCCAATGGATGTAAGGGAAGAGGAGAGAAGGAAACACTAATAGAAATGGTAAGAAGCCTGAAGATGGAAGTGCAGAGCTACAAAGAAGACAACGAGAGACTGATAAGAGAGAAAATTCAGATAAATTCTCGAGTGTTACATAGCTTAAATCACTTGAAGAGGTGAATGAGGAAGGGATCAAACTTAAGACAAGAGGAAGAAGGAAGGTGCCATGAAAAAAGATATGCTCATAGAATAGTTGGTTATTCCATAAGTGCTAGCAGAGCTCATGGACACCACTCACCTCCTTACTCGGAAATAAAGTTTGATGCATCGAATGATCCCGTAAGCAGTCCAAAGGTGTCCCTTGTCAGAGAACAAAGAAGGAAACAAGAGGTATATAGTTTTCAAGGTGATATGAGGAAGCTCAAGCCACCTTCCTTCAATGGTGAAAGAGAAAGGGAGGATGATGTCGAAGCATGGTTTCTTGGGCTCTGGAGATATTTTCAGTTGCATAACTATTCATCAAACCTAGAAGCCAAGATTTCCACATACCATTTACACAGGAAGGTTGTGATGTGGTGGGACCAACTGAAGCAAGTGGAACATGTTAATGAAAGTAGGATCAATTGGAAACAATTCAAGAAGTACTTCTAGAAGGAGTACCTCTCAAAGCATTTCTATGACAATAAAATGCAGAAGTTCTTTGAACTCAAGTTGGGAAGCATGACTATGGAAAAGTATGAGAAGAAGTTCTTGGGATTGTTAAAATATGTCAAGTTCATTGGTGATGATAAAGTGAAAATACAAAGATTTATAAGTGGATTTCCAGCCTTTTATAAGGAAAAGATCAAGTATGATGAACCCAGGACCTTGATTGAGGCTATCAGGAAGGCTAAATACCTGTATGAGCAAGGCCAGGGAAGAGAATCCCTGCAGAAATCTTGGAAGGACAAGAAGAATGAGAATTCCGATCAGAGGAGGAAAGGATTCAAACCTCCCTTCAATAGGAATGAGCCTAATAGAAATCATCAAGATCAGTATGTTGAGGGAGATTCCAAGAAGGAAAATTCCTTGGGAAAAGGGGGAAGACCACAAATCCAATGTTGGAGATGAAAAGAAGATCACATGTACAAGGATTGCTCACACAAAAAAGATAGAGTGAAGACTGTGCACAATGTCCAAGAGGCTACAACCATCAAAGATATGAGAAGAATCTATGTAGCTTTAAGTGATAGACAATAAGAATACCAACCCTATATGATCAAGGTGGAAGGTAAGATCATAAATCATCCTGTTGTTATTTTGATTGATTCAAGAGAAAGTCATTTCTACATTGATCCTAAGATAGTGGATAGATTACATTTGGAGAAAAGTAAACTTGGAAAAGCAAGTTTGGTTTAGTTAGCCACTGGAACTAAAAGGAGAATCCATGCTATGGTCAAAAGTTGTTCCATAAGTCTTAATGGCATGAATACTAGTACTGATCTAAATATCATACCATTTGGGTCTTATGATGTTATGATTGGGATGGATTGGTTGGAGAAGAATAATTCCATCCTAGATTGTCATAACAATACATTTACATGTCTTGATGGAAATAGAAAGAAGAGCACTGTGAAAGGAGTTCCAAGACCCATCTCTATAAGGGAGATTTCAGCCTTACAACTAAAAAGATGTTTTAGAAAAGGATGTAAATTGTATGCAGCTCATGTGGAAGAGCTAGATAATACAAAGGGGCCAAGCCTTGAAGATATATTGGTGTTGCGGGAATTTGAAGATGTGTTCCAAGAAATACCTGAATTTCCACCAAGAACACCTTACAGAATGAGCACACTAGAGTTAAAAGAATTACACATGAAATTGGAGGAATTGTTGAAGAAAGGATACATACATCCAAGTGTTTCAACTTGGGGAGCACCAATACTTTTTGTCAAAAAGAAGGATGGGACCTTGAGGTTGTGTATTGAATTCCAACAGTTGAACAAGTACACTATAAAGAACAAGTATCCTCTACCCCGAATTGATGACCTCTTTGATCATCTAAGAGGAGCAAAGATATTTTCAAAAATTGACCTGAGGGCAGGATACCATTAGGCAAGAATCAAGGAAGAACACATTCATAAGACAACCTTTAGGGATAGGTATGGGAATTATGAATTTGTAGTGGTGCCATTTGGACTAACCAATGCACCAATTGTGTTCATGTGCTTAATGAATGGCATATTCATAAATTATTTGGACAAGTTTGTCATAGTATTCCTGGATGACATACTTATCTATTCTAAGTCTGAAGAGGAGTATTAACATAACTTAAGACTGGTATCGAAAGTACTGATAGAACATCACTTGTATGGCAAGTTGAGTAAGTGTTCTTTCTATCAAAAGCAGATCCAATACTTAGGACACATTATTTCAGAGTAGGGCATACCAGTAGATCTAGAGAAGATCGAAGCCATTAGAGGATGCCCGACACCCATAAATGTGCTAGACATCAGATATTTTATGGTATTATATGGATACTACATAAGGTTCATATTAGGGTTCTCTAAGATTACTCATCCCATCACTTCTTTGCAAAATAAGGGTACTAAATTTGAATGGACACTCAAGTGTGAAAATAATTTTAATTTGTTGAAGGGAATTACTTACTAGTGCACCCGTGTTAAATATTGCTGACCCAAATGAAAGTTTTGTGGTATGTACAGACGCTTATAAGGAAGGACTTGGGGGAGTCCTCACCCAAAATGGACATGTCGTTGGGTACGAGTCTAGAAATATTAAAAAACATGAGAGGAACCATTCCACGCATGACTTGAAACTTCATACTATTGTTCACTCCCTAATGATGTAGAGGCATTATCTCATGGGGAAGAAATTTGAATTAAGAACATGCCACATTGGCCTAAAGTATATTTTTGAACATCTGACCTTGAATGCTAGACAAACAACATGGATGGAATTTCTGAGTGAGTATGACTTCGATATCAAGCATATCAAGGGGAAGGAGAATAAATTTGTCGATGCACTTAGTAGAAGATTGCATCTCATGCATGCTACTATTGTCAGTATGCATCAGTCATAATTGAAGAGAAAATTTTTAAATGGTCTTGTTATAGATCAGCATTACCTACAGGTAAAGGATAAATTACAGCAGGGAGATGTACAACAAAAAATAAAGGAGTATGAGATAAAGGAAGATGGATTACTCATGCATAAAAACATAATCTATGCTCCTAGGTATGGAGAAATGAGGAATGTGGTATTGAAGGAAATTCATGATGTTCCTTATGTTGGACATCTCGATTACCATAAAACAATTACAGCAGTAAGAAGCCAGTTCTTTTGGCCAGGAATGAAGAAGTATGTTGTTGATTACATCGCTCAATGTACGGAATGTCAGAAGGTGAAGGTTGAGCATAGGCACCCAAGGGGTTTGCTGCAACCATTTCCAATCCTAGAAAAGAAATGGGAAGTGATCACCATGGATTTCATCAAAGGATTACCCAAAACGAATAAGAAACATGATTCAATCATTATGGTGGTTGACTAGTTTGGGAACCCAAGTACACTCTGGAACCATCCTTGTGGATTCATAGACCTGGCTCGGGGGTGACACTGTTGTTGAGATTTGGAGCAATGGTGTCTACACTTGGGTGGAACATCCTTGGTTTGCAGCCAGTTGGTGTTGCCTTTTTATTAATATAAGTGTTCTCTATTGTGATATTATTGTTTGTGTATGAATGTATTTCACTGTGTATTTTAATTATCATTTAACTAAATATTAGATTATGCATACTTGCAGGATATTTTTTTCCATTTCGTTAAATCTTGTATCTTATGTGTGCTTATTAATTAAAGAAGGTATCAGTAAGAGTACGAAGTCCAAGGGTGGAATTGAAGGTACCATGCCCTAGCCTGTGGGTGGTTGGGGATGTTACAGTCTTCTTATAGGGAATGATCACACACATTTTGTTGAAATGGTCCACCACAAAAAACAAGTATTCATGGCCTCTATGAGTCATAGGAAAACCTACAAAAAAATGCATGGAGATGCTTTCCCAAGGCCTATTTGGTACTAGCAATGGCATGTACAAGTGAAGTTTTCAATTTCTTGGCTTGATAGTGATGAAAATAACATAGCCTCTAACAAAATTTGCCACCTGCTCCAACATATTTGGGCAATACACATACCTTTTGAGATTAGCCATTGTCTTTGTAACTCAAAAATGTCCATCAACCCTAGAAGTGTGTGCTTCTCTCGTCGATTGAATTCTTTTGTCCCGGGGTATGCATAGTTTTTTCAGCTTGTACAATAGCCCATATTGAAGGTGGTGTTTGTTTCCTTCAAAACTACTACCCTCTCCTTTAGCTTCTTGTAGACTCCTATGAAATCTTCATATCCCTCATAATCTTCACACAGAAATTCATGAGTGAAAGGCTCAAGATGAATTATCATTCCAATTGTTGTAATATTCTTTAGTGGCATGTTGTAATGTCTCATTTGTTTCATATTTATCTGGATTTGTAAATATTGAAGGGGTTGATGATCTATATGTATGACAGTCTCTTTTCCCAAGAGTTAATGATTCCACTTCTTCATTGATTTTTAAATTAAAAATAGATCCCTATCATATGTGGGATATTCAAGAACTGCTCCATGAAACAACTATGAATGGTAGCACACAAAAATTCCTCCTTGCATGAGAACTGTTCCTAATGCATATCCACTAGCATCAGTCTCCAACTCAAAAGGTCTCTATAAATTTTGCATGATTAACACTGGAGCATTGTTAATTTTCTTCTTCGAGTCTTCAAATTCTCTTTGTTGTGTCTTTCTCCAATGAAATCTCTTTCCTTTGGCAGCTATGAAATGTAATGGCACTGATACTATGGAGACATTTATAATGATTTTCCTCAAGTACTAAGTTTATCCCATGAATGTAACGTTCCTAGACACCCAACACGTCGGGCAACACCACAGAGGAACATATTTCTTCTCTGATACCATTTTGTAACATCCCCGACCACCAACGGTCGAGCCATGCTACTCATAGAAACAACAATTATCATATGGATATAAATATAAACATAAATAGACAACATATTATGTTCATACATATATTAATTTGGAAATAAAAATAAGCCTACACATACAGCATATACAGGCATTACTCATCAATTATAACACATACACATATACACAACATGTAAATGAACATAAAAGTGGTACTTATATTTTAATAGAACACCTCCAACTGCATGCAGACCTTCCACAAGCCTCCTATCCTTAGACCACACTACTCATCACTCCTAAAAGTGGGTCACCCCTAATATGGGACTAAGCTCCACCCTGGGAAAAGGAATCCTAGACTAGGCTAAGGTTACAGAAAAATGCATAATGCATCTGGAAGTATTTCCTCCAAGAGCCTACTCACAGACTCTCATTCCAAAAATGCTTGTTACACCTCGAGAATATGCACCTTCACTGTTCCATAGTCCATCAACTGCTCCACTTCCCTTTCAGGGTCTCAACAATAGTTCAGCTCAGTAATTCTTAGAGCTTTGTAGCTAGAGCTGGACTCTCTCTAGGACAAAATCACTTCCCAGCAAACTCTCCCACCTAGAGAGAGTTTCTCATAGCCTAGACAACCTGCCTCTTCAACCATGGGCATGAAAACCCGCTTCTTCAACCATATTGAACTCAATTCCAACAAGTGAGGACAATAGCAAGGCTCAATATAGCTCAGGGGATGGTAGCAACCACAATTCAATAAGGCACAACACGACTCTGGCAAGTACAAATATGTTGTGCTTCACAAGAAAACACATATCAGATTCATAGGTTACTAGTTTCAGAGGTGCATGAAAAAATATGTAGGGGTCGATGATGGAGGCCAAATGAGTTAGGCAAAGGATCAAAGAATGGGGAGAAAACCCCCACAATGATTTGACTTTACAGCTTTAACTACATGCATCGAGGTCAACACCTGTCTTCCTAGAGCTGCATGCACTCCATTTAGCACTCGTTCCATTTCCCGAGAACTTAGGATAACTAGGTTTATTTTCCCCACTTTACTATTTTAAGGAATTAATAATATAATATCATTCCCTTAGAGGTAAGGCCTTTAACTTATCCTCTTTTCCTAGCATCTTAGCCCATTCCCTTTCCCTACCTAGTGGAGCTTAGTCCCCCATTATATTTTATCGTGGTCGATCTAGACACAGTGATGTATTTATATTAAATATTTGAGTATTTACACATATACAATAATAGGCTTATTGACCATTGCATCTAGGCTCTATGTCCTAATCATCACATAAGCCTCCTATATTATTATAACTTGGCTCACTATCCTATCAAACATGTTTACAAGTCATAATTACAACTGGGGTTCTACCTGGGGATATTACAATCCCCTCCCCTTATTTTATCACTGTGCTCAGTGCAACTTGTTTATACATATATAATTGAAAAATTCTTCAAAAATATCCAAGATTGAGCTATTGGAAGCCTATTATCCACCTGGTGCTCTACTTTCAAGAACCAATTATGGTGTTCATACTGCAACTAAAACTCAATTTCTCTATTCCATAGAGTTGCTTCAGGAAAGCATTCAACTCATTGTTCCTTGTTACATGCTTCAATTAAACCTCATTGAAAGCACCTATTGGTTGTAGATCCACGATGTTCCACCTATCCTTAGACCTTATTGTTGATAAACTCTTAGTAGGAATATGAATCCACAGACATAAATACTCTGATCATACACCTATTCATTTGGAAGAAACATCATAACATATATGTAATATATATATACAGGCAATTCTAATAACATTATAACCTGTATACAAGATACATATCATACCCTGAATAGAGAATTGATACTTATATTTTGATTGAGAAGACTTCCATATCAACATGGTCTAGGCCAAGGTACAAAACCCTAGAAACACTCCAACCAATGGTCTCTCTTCCCCACATGCCTATCCCACCCCAGGAGTGTACACCTTCACCGTCACACAATCCATTGACCACTACACCTCTCTTTCCTTGGGATTCATCAACAGGCCAGATCAAGAAGTCTCAGAGCACCGTGGCTCTAGGAGTTCCAGCCGCCCTTAGATATTTCCAATCAACATCTTCCCCGAGCTACTCTTTGTAGTCAAAATTCCACTTTAATCAACATCATCTCATCTGCATCACCCACATGTAATTATCATGAGAGAACATAAAAGAATTTATTTAGAAACTCAAACTTAGTTCAAAGGGAATTCATATTTTCCCCAAAACATGAAATTATATTTCATAATTCTTCTTGGTTGTTTCCATATTATGAATGAAGCTTTCCTTGTGGTTTTCCACGAGCACCAAACTGCATACCATTTTTCCTGCAATGCTTCATCTTGCATACAACCAACAAATTGTCAGTATTTCCTGTACATCATAACTCAATTGCAATATGTACAAAACCTTATGGAGTGATCTTAGAATTTCTTCCATCTAGAAATTCAATCAAAATTACCAAACAATTTAATAAAATAGAATGACTCGTCATTCTATGCATATGCTTGTTCATAATTGATATCAATAAGTTTTTTTTGTTTTGTTTTGTTTTTTTTCTGAACATGAATTTTTTCTTTATTCAATCCTTACGTGACTACTTGACTTGCAACTTCCCTATTTCTATCAACTCCTAAACTGTCCTCAACTTCATGGGTTAACTACATTTCAGCTGTTAGTAACAATTATTCCCATGCCATAATATATATGCATGTACTTACAAAACACATTCCACAAATTCATTTAAGTATACAATTATATCACTTACCATGCATGAGTGCAATTATCAATGAATTTATTCAATGCACCTTGCATTGAATTACAAAATGCTCTTTATCTCAATCATGTATCTCACCATCCATAAGTTGGAATTCTGCCCAATGTCTTGACACATTCCCCACACACTTCCTATTGTCTTCCCAATTAATTAGATGTCTTCCTTTTCAACCCGAAAACTACACCAAGAATTGTTGTTGGGTATTTTACCCTACGGACTAATAAGCTAGGGTTCTAAGCCTATATGCAGATCATGACCCTTCAGATTTAACCTTTAACCTTCTACCCAAAATCTCAACCCCT
>JZKD02S0711056.1:0-22640 GCA_000966675.3 Picea glauca | reverse complement strand
CTTTTTTCTCCCTTGACTAGTACCCCTACCCCTCCTTTTATAGGTTGGGAAGAGCTAGGGTTTTAGTCGAACTCTCGGCCATGCATGGCGGAGAGTTTCAGTTAACTGACAAAAATCCCCGAGTCTCGACGGAAACTTTCCTGATTTTTTGCATTGTTAGGTACTCGCGGGCTGTTTTGGGCTATCCCGCGGATACCCGCGTGCAGTAAGAAGACAGCAAGCGGATACCCGCGCCCAGTAAGAAGTTAGGGCGCGGGTTGCTTGTTTTCAAGTGACTTTTGAGGAATTACTCAGCATGGCTTTGGCTAGGAAGAGGCATGAGTTGGCCTGATGCCAGGTAAACCTGTATGGTGCATTTTAGGGTTATAACAAGAATATAATTATGTGGTGTTCATTAGTGTTAGTAGAAAGGTTGTAGTCAAAGTTTTATTTAGAGGTAGGAAGCTTTTGGTACCTGTGTGTTTCATAACCTTTCCATATCCATACTTTGTCATATCCAACCATGTTCTGGTCTCATACATGACTATCTTTACTGGAATTCATTCCTATAACAAGTTCTTATCTTTTATTTTCTTTGTTTATTAACCCATAACCAAATTAACATGACATTCTACTATGTCAGTGTGTGCATTCAAAATCTAAAAATCTTTGATAACTATAACAGGCCTCTAGCCTTTACCACATCTAGTGGTATCTTATTCATGTTAATGCATTCAAATAATACCATCCTGTGTATCATAAAAATTCAATGGGGGTAAAATGCTTACCTAGATTTCCTTCAACAATTATGCAATAAGAGTAATAAAAAATCATACTTGCATGATTGTCGTTAATAAATTTAATGCTACTTGGATGGTTGATGATAGTAGAAGTTTTCATTCTTATTTTATCAGACTTATAACCAACACTTCAAATTTATGTTGCTTCATTCCATATGCAACAAAATCACCAGCAACACTTGCAAACATGCAAGAATTCTTTCCTCTTGCTGACCCAACAAGCCATAACATACTTGTTGCCACAGAAATTGCAACAACTTCTTTCTCCCTGTAAAACTTTTCCTTGTTGATGCCAGAATTCTACAATTCTTCCTGGATTCTTGGATCTTCTTGTGTTCTCATTGTAGTCATTGTACATTATTAGTTCTTAACTTAAAACTTTCTAGCCAAATCACTCTTGGATTCTTTTTCATTTATAGTCATGAACTAAGCTAATATTAACCTTCAGCTTTCATTTATCCCTTGGATCCTACTATCCCAACTCGTACTTGGATGAATTAAATTCCAAACCAAGTTGTTTTATAGACTCTTTATTATTCAACATCAAGTTAATCTTGAGGATTGAACCTCTTCAGCCCTTTTCCTGATTGAATACTTTAGTACTTGAGGTTTTCTTGTACTCTTCTCTTCCCTTTTCCAACTAGCCTCAAACTTGACTTGCCCATGCTATCTCTAGCATATTGTAAAGATGCACATATGTCTCCTTTGTTAGCTGCATAGAATTAACTCAAAGTACTTATTTCACCTTACCATCATAACTTCAAGTGATACCTCCAACCTTTTGGGTTGTCACTCATGGCTCTATGTCACTTAAGACGACTTATTGTCAGGCACCATCTCTTCTGCATTCAAAACCATGCTTAAAACGATTTTCTTCTTCTTGGTTCCTTATTGATTTCTCTTTAGAAATCACTTCACTTTTAAATTATTCTTGACTTGATATCTCCATGCTCTTATGGAAATACCTTCACACCTTTGGAGTGAATCAACAATCCTCTACTATTATAGCTTTCCTTCCTTGAGTGTTGACATGCATTCCTATTAGCTTGATATCTATCTCATGATTTCTTCTTCCATTATCTTAGGATGTTCATGGACTTGACTCCATCTAGGATTTTTTCCTTGTTTACTATGCATACTTTCCACCACATATTATGCTGATATTAATTTTCAACATTCCCCTATTACTTGGATCCCTCTGATCCAATTCCTTCATGACCCAATTATATTTCCAGTCATTTCTATGAGTAACATTGGATAGTTAACACCAACTTATTTATTTAAGCAATTTGGTTTAGCCTTTCCATGACTGATCATATAAGCAATAGTATTATCTTGATGAATAATTATTTTCTACTGACTTGACCCATCTGATTTTTCAACCTGAATGGAAAAATCAACTTTTGTCATGCCATATTTGATGACCTTCATGCCATGATTCCACTGCACACTTTGTTATCAATAATGGAGGTGATACCTCCAATCTGTAGGACTGATCTTTGGATATGTCACAACTTGTCTCCAAACTCTTTCATATTCCATAAAATCTTCCTTATTTCCATGCTTTTCATCTCCATGTGAACTTATGTTTCATACATTATCATGTATCGCAGATGGATTTTTCCACCTAGAATTCACATTTGATGTGCAAAGATTGTGACCTAGACTGTCTTCCCCAAACACAAATTTCATTCAGGGTTTCCATGTTGCTTATTGAACCCAACATCTGATCCAATGACTTATTAAAGATTTAAATGAAAATGAAGAATCATCTATGTCCTTCTTTCTTTGATCTGTAGACATCTCTAATATTTTTTTTTTGTTTTAAATGTATCCATTACATCTAAAAACGAACGTACCACAATTTTTGTTAGCTAGAACCACGATATACCATTTTGGAATTATATGCACAACTTTTATTTCTATTGTCACAAAAAATATCCTCTCTGACTTCCTATAATCTAAGATGCTCAATCCTCAAATATGGATGAATACCTCTAATCCTCTTTCTGATATCTTTCCAATGACTTCTTCCTTGCTCAATTATGAGCTTTGAGAATTAAGTTGTGATACTTTAAAACTTGTGCTTTTTATCTGATGCATTCCTTATGTAGTTGATCTCTTTTCTCTTAGATAATGGCTCTTAGATCTTTGTTGGACCCTATCAAAAGGTTCCCAGGTATTCAGTACCTCTTTTGATGTAGGTTTGAACCAGATGAAACCCACGAGATTCTTTCGTAACCCCTTTTCCCTTCTTTAACACAGTTTTTGGGCACTAGCCCTTTTTCTTCATCCCTCAATTGCATGTGACCACAGGATGTGACCTAGTGTTATTAGATAGGTGCTTACCTAGAGCCTTGAGAGCTTTGGGACTCCGAAACTTCAACCTCAGAAGCTCTTTCTACTTTGTGCTTTATTTATCCTGAACAACGAATTGGCGAACTTCGTGAAGTGCGGTGGATCAACGGTCCACGACTTCCTCAACAACCCACGGTTGGTATTTATTAAGAAACTATGTGCTTCAGAAGTTATGGGTTGTCCATACCCTCCAACCTTCCAGAGTGCCCAGTCTCTAGACTATGGTATCAATTTCCACGTACCTTCTCCCGATCAATGGTCGAGATTAACTTCAGCCTCCGGGTGTTCTCAACTCAACGAAACTGCAACACAATTCCTTCAGAGTACCAAGTCTCCAAACCTTGGGATCAGGAACCATGCATCCACTAGGGCCTATGGTATCCATGCTTGAACTAATAAATAATGATAATGTCACATCAAATTTAGTAATTTTCAAATTGCGGGGACATGGGTTGGCAGTTTTGGAGTAACCCGCTGATCGTTCCACAATTTTCCCCATGCTAACACGTAACCCTTATGGGAAACTATGGTTTGGATTGTGCGACCGACCTATAGAATTATATTTCGCACAACTTCAACCTCTGTAATGCCTCCTAGCCATCGATCTTGATAGATCGTGATCAAATTTAATGCAACCCCAATCTAGCTAACTTCTTCACCAAGTTTAACTACCTTGTGCCACCACCTGGAGTGCCACCTAGTAGGACACATGAAGGCAACATGCAGCCCAATCAGGTGGGTGAAATATTTCACGTTCTAACTACATTTATATATTACAAATTTTCTTAACACACTAACATGGGGCACACGTCCCATGTGTCCATGTCATCCCTAGTGACATCAACAGGCCATGTCACTTCGAGACCTCAGGCTTCAAGAGATTTCACCTTAGCATACCCCATTTCTCTTGAACATCAAACTCCTGAACTTTCTTACCTTCCTCTCTTGGCTTAACCCTACAGTTTTGATCTTTCCTTGGTCAAATCCAATGGTAAATATCCCCCCCCCACCATGGATCTACGATGTAGATCCTCTTCGGGACATCAAAACTTCGGGCTTTGACCCTTTCTTCTCTATCACACATAAACTTCATAGAAGTCACGAAGTCTGAAGTACTTAGGGGTTAATCCTCATGCACCTTTCTCCAGATATGATGGTTGTGAAGGATCCTCCTTTTCCTGAATAGATCCCATGGCCCAACTTCAAACCTTGTGGTTCCAAACCCACGATTACTGCAGTCTCTTTTCTCTGCAATTGTTCTTGAACCGTCTACCTCTTGAGCTTCCAAACATGGACAAGGCGTTCTCTTGGCACTCTGGAATGCTCTAAAATTCAATTTTTTTTCCTTTTCAACAACAATTTGATCTGATCTTTTGATTCCATAACCACTTATACGGCCTAATTCAGGCTTAGTGTCAAAAATTAGGCTTTGAACTTCATTTTTGTCCATTTCGACAATAATTTCCTTCTGAAACCTTCTCTTCAACTTCCACTTTCCTGGCCCATCCAAGCTCAGTGTTGAAACAATGGATCTGATACAATTTTGTAATGTTCCCAGCCACCCAACACATTGGGCAATGCCACAGAGGAACATCTTTCTTCTCTGATACCATTTTGTAACGTCCCCGACCACTAACGGTCGGGCCACACTACTCATAGAAACAACAACTATCATATGCATATAAATATAAATATAAAAAGACAAAATATTATGTTCATACATAGATTAATGCGGAAATAACAATAATCCTACACATACAACATATACAGGAATTACTCATTAATTATAACACATGTACATATACACAACATGTAAATGAACATAAAAGTGGTACTTATATTTTAAAATAAGACCACAAGATACGTGTAGCCCTTCCATGAACCTCTCAGCCTTAAAATACGTTGCTCATCACACTCAGCAGTGGGTCACCCTCGAGCTAGGACTAAGCTCCACCCAGGGAAAAGGAATCCTAGACTAGGCTAAGGTTATGGAAAATTGCACAGAGCAACTAGAAGGATTTCCTCCAAGAGCCTACTCATGGACTCTCATTCCCCACATGATTATTCCACCTCGGGAATATGCACCTTCATTGTTCCATAGTCCATGGGTAGCTCCACTTCCCTTTCAGGGTCTCGACAACATGTTGGATCATGAATTCTTAGAACTCTGTAGCTGGCGTTGGACTCTTTCTAGGAGAAAATCACTTCCCAGCAAACTGTCTCACCTAGAGAGAGCTGCTCACATGCCTGGCAACCTACCTCTTAAACCACGGGCTTGAAACCCCGGTTCTTCAACCAACTTCAACTCAATTCCAAAAATTCAGGGCAATATCAAGTCTCAATATAGCTCAAAGGATGGTAGCAACCACAATTCAATAAGGCATAATAGGGCTCTGGCAAGTAAAAATACATTATGCTTCACAGGAAAAATAAGGCCAACTTCACGGGTTACTAGTTTTAGAGGTGCGTGAAAAAATATGCAGGGGTCGATAATGGAGGCCAAATGAGTTAGGCGAAGGATCGAAGAATGGGGAGCAACCCCCCCCCCAATGAGCTGACTTTCGATCTTTAACTTCATGTTCCCAAGTTGACACCTATCTTACTAGAGCTGCATGCACTCCATTTAGCACTCGTTCCCTTTCCCAGGAACTTAGGATAAATGGGTTTATTTTCCCCACTTTAGTGTTTTAAAGAATTAATAATCTAATATTATTCCCTTAGAGGTAATACCTCTATATTGTCCCCTTTTCTTAGCCTCTTATCCCCTTCCCTTTCCCTACCCAGTGGAGCATAGTACCCCATTCTCTTTTATTGTGGTTGGTCTACACGCAGTGATGTATTTATATTAAATATATGAGTATTTACACATATACAATAATAGGATCACTGGCCATTTCATCTAGTCTCTTTGGCCTAATAATCACATAAGCCTCATAGCTTATTATAACTTAGCTCACCAACCTATCAAACATGTTTACAATTCATAATTACAATTGGGGTTCTACCTCAGGATATTACAACGAAACTCTTGACCTCTATCACATTGGTGGGAATAGGCCATTGGGTGATGGCTTCAATATTCATCGAATC
Source organism: Picea glauca (assembly GCA_000966675.3). Classification (NCBI taxonomy): domain Eukaryota; kingdom Viridiplantae; phylum Streptophyta; class Pinopsida; order Pinales; family Pinaceae; genus Picea; species Picea glauca. The sequence goes on along the minus strand of JZKD02S0711056.1, from coordinate 16,413 downwards.
TACCCTCAACACTCCTCATACAATCATATTCCCAACATATATCAAGGAATTATTCCCAAACTCACATTTCTACAAGTTAGAAATAAACTGAGTCTTCTTCAAGGTATATAGTACTTGTGTCACATGTGAGAGGTTCTCTTGCCAATTGTTGCTAAAGATTAGCATGTAATACAAATATACTATTACAAAAGAATCAATTGAGGGACATAACACATAATTCATGAGTCTCATAAACATTGCAGGTGCATTACATAATACAAAATGCATAAATAACCAATCATACAAACCTTGTCTTTTTTTGAATGTTTTCTTCCACATGTCTTCTGCTTTGATCCTCACTTGGTGGTAACCTGATTTGAGGTCCAACTTAGTGAATAATTTGGCTTATTGTACTTGATCCAACAAGTCATCAATCCTTGGAAAAGGTTATATATTCTTGATGGTTATCTTATTCAAGGAACGATAGTCAATGCACAATCTCGAACTTACATAATTCTTTGGCACCATGATGATGGGTGAACCACATGGTAATGTATTGGTTCTAGTGACCCTTTGCTCCAACAAATGCTACAACTGCTTCTTTACTTCATATACTTCAATGACGTACTACATGTACAGTCCAATGTTAGGTAGTGGTGACTCCGCAATAACTGAATATTGTGTTCAACCTCTCTCTTGGGTGGCATCCCCCAAGGCTCTTGAAACAATTCCCTATAGGATTTAATCAGTTTTTGTATTTGTTGACATTGATCACTACTACATCCTTCTAAGGATTCCTTCATCTCAAACTTGTTGCATTCTCCTTGTTTATTTCCTTCTCTTATAAACAACAAGACAAACTTCTTTGTATTGCTTATTATTCTTCCTTCATGATGAGCATTGATCAAAGGGAGCTTAACTTTGTCCAAGTGTGCATTTATGACATAAGATTTTCCATCCTTGACTAGCCTATACTAGTTCTATCTCCTTCTGAAAATGGAATCCCTCGCGTACAAATATGGACTTCCCAAGATGAATCCACATATGTCAAGAGGGACCACATCTGCAACTACTTCATCAACAAAGTTTTGATTGATGACAAACTTAAATTTCCATTGCTTTGTCACTTTCAATTCCACATCTTTTCTTACCCAAACCAGGGGGTATGGATGCAGATGATGTTGAGTCTCCAACCCAATAATCTCAACAAGTTATGTACATATCAACTTGGATTGTGAACTTGGATCAAAAAAAAAATCCACCTTGCTTTGCTTCATGTGGATTTTAATGTAGAACCCCCATATATTAATGTTTTCTTATTTTTATAAAACTATTTGGGGCACTACTCAGGGTGAAATTTCCAACAATTATCCTCAGTGTGTCCCTTCCAATTACATCCTTTACATTGTTGGATGGAAGGTGTTTATTCTTATGTTGTTTCCATAATATTATTCTCATTCCACTTCTCGTTTTTTTTTTCTCTGTTTCTCTTGTGGTTCTACTTTCTTGTGAGGATTTGTTTGTTTCTTTTGCTTGTCTCCCTCAAGGTATTTTTCTTGAATAATGGACTCAAAAATTTTCTTCAGTGTAAATAACATCAATTGCCTTGAATATGAGGAAGTAATTCCCCCAAATATTTGACCAACATGTATGGAATTTTGAGAGAGACTCCCATCTGAATTGTTCTCTACCTGAATTTTGTCATGAACTCCTGCATTGATTGTCCTTGTCTCTGTCTAAAGTAATTCCATAATATTTGTTGGTGTTACTCATATCCTATTGGACAAAATTAAGATTTTCTCATGTTATTGAACACTTCCCAATAATTCATTGGTGGCTCATTTCCTAGTGCTATGCTTACTGCATCACTCTCCAATCATGTCAAAGCATGGCCTTCAAGATCCAATTGAGAAAAAGAAATATTTTTTCATCCAATTACCTCATGCACAGTGAAGTATACTTCCATATATTTTAGCCATTGGTTCAACCTGATATCATCCACTTCCCTACCATAAGGCTTGATGTCCACCTTGGCCTCTACATAAAATGGTACATGTGTTTTGTTGTACCTGCACTCTCCCATCTCTGACTCAGTCTTACGCTCTGTCTCAGACTTAATTTCTTCCTTCTTGGGGCCTTCAAAAAAGGTCTTTGTTGATGGAATTTTATTTTTCTTAGCTTCCAATAGCTATGACACCATTGATGTCAATGTGGCCAAACTATTCTCAAATCGATCCAACCTAACCCTGAGATCTTCTTCCTCTTATCCTTCATAATGTTCTCATGAAATTTTTTATTCTCTACTTTGCTTTAGTCCTGGCAACAACTCTTGTCCACTTATTTTGTAATCACATTGGTTACTTACCATATAGGTCTCACTGAATGGATTTGAACTTCTTCTCTGATACCATCTGATCCATAAATGGGAGGCTTATAGCCTATCCATATCACCAACACATAATTATTTGTAAAACAATTATAACCTTAGCTCTTTGGATAATCGGAAAATATCAACCAATAAAGACACAAGTTGAGTCGGTTAGTCCAAACAATTACAAAGTCGACTATCAGGAAGTCAAGTCGGAGGCAAAGAAAAATCGACCAAAAGTCGAGTTGACCAAGTCAAATTAGACTAAAGCCGGGTTGACCATGAATCCAAATCGACCAAACATGGACCCATTCGAATTGTGAGAGGATTAATTAGACTATGGATTATTTTCATTCAAATAGAGAAGTTAAATCGAAGAAGTAAAATTCTAGTTGGATGAGAGTTGACCTGTGATAAAAAAAATCAATTAAAGGGAGGATTTGATCACCGACAACATGTAAAACGTTTAAAGAGTGATTTTGATGACCCATGATGAATAGAAAACATCCAAGGGTGATTTTGGAAACCCATGATGAGTCAAAAATGTATGCAAGTCGATTTTGGCATTCAATAACAAATAAAAACATATGCAAGTCAATTTTAATGTTCGCCGACAAATAAAAATGTAACACCACATCTCTAAACCATCTGTGTATGTAATTAATCACGATTGGTGATTTCCATGCAATGGAATGTAATTATTGTAAATGCCAAAATATGATTGTGGGGTGAAGCCTTAAAGTACTAGCCATGATACCACTGGGGTAAGAGTGAAGAAAACCTAGAGAGGGGTTCCTCGTGTTAAAGAGGACCCAAGCCTCCTTGTTGATAATATTTTATTTTTAGATATTCAAATTAATTCCCTCATCCCATATTTCAAGACAAATCAGTTAATGAGGAAGGGTTGTTGGTTGAGAAACCAACCACTCTCCATGAATACAGGTATGGAATACCTGACTTTGATAGTTGAAAATGTCATCCCTAGGTACAATAGGGTACCATTTTCCACAACCCAATATTGACCCCATGATTTCCTTCTAATAGAAGGAAGGGGACAGTTCGAGAACCTTCCCAAGAGCTTACGTGCAGGGGATGCATGAAGGGGAAGATAGAGAATAGAGAGATGCATGTAGAGGAAGCACAAAGGAAGAGGACATATGAGATCTATGTTGGAGGGGGAACCTAAGGAAAAGAGAATTGTTGCAAGAAAACACAAGAGTGAGCGCAGAACTCCATGGTGGTATCATGGCCTAGAACATGGGTGGCGTATAGTCGAAGTGACTGAGAAATCATATCTTGTGGTTGGGTGGAAAGGTGAAAAACCAAAGTTGGTTTGGCTAGTTACATCCTATAAATAATTTAAGTATCCCCACACTTTATGTAATTGAATTGAAATGTGTGGTTGGATGTCTGTAACTGTGATACAAATGTGCATGTATGGATGTGGTGTGGATAATGATATTGATGCATGTTTAATCTATAAATACTTGTGTTTGGATGATTGTAGGATAGTGAGTATTATTCATATCTTGCACAGTTAAAAGTGGTTATTTTGTAACCAAAATAAAATAAATAAAGTGAATTTTATTCTATTGACATAACCATCATTGCAATGGACCTTCTGTGAGAAGAAACTAGAAGTTTTGAGTTAATAACTGGAAAAAAAAATGTTGAGTTGAATAAGGGCAGCTAACCCTCCTTCACTGTCAAATTAATTTGTTGGCGATACTGTGTATGAGAGGCCAGAGGAGGAAAATGAACATATGTTTTATTTCCCCTCTTGATAAAATGGAAAAGTCACAGGATTTGGATCCTCATCGGTGTGTATGTTCCCTTGGAGAAGATGTAGAGACACTGGAAATATTTGTAGCCTAAAGCATGAATGATAATCCGCTCAAATCCCCATGATAATTAGAAATACTTAGCAGTTGTTGGATATGAAGGTGGAGATAACCTCCATCGTTGATCTATATCATGAGAATATCGTAGTATCTTGGGATATCAGTGTTGTTTTTTACAAATATGCATTTATAAATCCCTCTGCCCAAAGTTCGATATCCGAGGACCAGAGTTCCAGCCCTTGGTTCCAGGCCTTGTTACCTAGGCATAAAGGAGAGTGTGAGAGTGACATCATCATGACATGTAGTGTCAACGTGGAAGCTAGGGTTTCATTGGGTTGAAACTTGTCAAATCCTAGTTCACGGATGATTAGATTGTGGGCCTTGTTGGGATCAAGCCTTTATACCATCATCCAGTTTTTTCAACCGTTAGATCTATCAGCTAATAGATCTCAACTATAGATCTTTGTAAAATATCAGGAGGGAGGTTAGCGTCTCAGAATACCATAACACTGGACCCTAGAAGAATTTGATTCCAAACTCTCAGGAATTCCCGATACACCACTATCCGGGGACCAGGGTTCCATATCCTGGTTCCAAACCTTTAATTATAAAGAGTAAGACCAAGAGAGAGAGGGTGACATCAGGAGAGATGTGTCATGCCATCATGGAAAATATGAGGTCAAGATATTGACACTTTAAAAAAATTGATTAGTTGGAAATTCAAGTGTGGACCCCAGTTATGCTCAAGCCTCCATAAGAGCACCTTAAACTTGAGTCATCAAATATGGGGAGCCAACATATTGAAGCTGTAGATATCATGGTGAATACCAAAGTTTGTGACTCCATGATTAATGGTCCTTAATAACCCCATAATCCACAGACAGTAGAGCTCAGGTAGTTTTAGGTCACAAGAGATAGGGAAAGTGTCAGGTTTGAAATCCACCAAGACAAGAACTGTCAATCTGGGGATTGATGAGCTAATATCCACCGTCCAATGCCTAGAGCCGCAAACACACCAGATTCATGAAAGGAAACCATGATAGTCATCCGATCTGAGAGTGAGATATTTCAGTTCTAGATCTTATAGACCCATGACCCTGAGATTCAACTCAACAATCTATCCCTTAATCATGTATTACCCTAATTAATTATCTCATAATCCATGGACGATGGGCTATGGGGGTTTTAATCTACAGGAGGTAGGTAAGGGGCCGCAGTCGTGATGTTTGTGATTACATGGTGGCATCATGTGTCATGACAAGGGAGGGCCACATGTCACCCCTCAGTGGTGCCACATGTCACCTTGATTTGGCATATTTATATGAAGGCCCTGGTGGAAAATGAGTGCCACCTGTCGATTGGTACGTGTGCCACATGTCATGTGAGGTGGCTTGACCAGATAGGGCCACGTGCCCAAGATTACAAATGTAATCATATCTCAACTATTGGGATATTTTGGCATTAGACCTTACGAAAAAGGTTGATAGTCAATGCTCAAAATATTTGAGATGATGTCGGATGATGTCACTCAACAAAGAAAGAGAGGACAAGTATCGAGGCATGGTTGGACAAGCCAAGAAACCTATGATGACATGTGTACCCTATTATCTCATGTGGAAATCCATGTGTCAATTTTAGAACGTGCCACAAGTCAAGTGGTTTTATCTTTTCTAGACAGAGCTCCATGGAAAACAACTTGTTCCATGTGTCATAGGATGTCGGTCGCCATGTGTCATGTCATGGTTGGACAGGTGACATGCTAGGAAAAAACTATGTTTCCTAAGTGCCATACCATATTGGGTCAGTAGTTTTAGGATGTGTGAATGGTGGATGGGGAAAATGTCCTGAGATCCCAAGGGATCATGTTCCTAGGTCTCAAGGTCCCGAGGACAAGTTTCATTATTTGGTGAAAGAAGGCCTCTGGAGAATGCGAAGGATAGTACTATGCACAAGGAAGGTCAGAGCCTTATGTGTTGAGGGTTCGATGGCCAAGTGGCAGGTGCCACACCAATGAAACTCTATATGGAGAAAAATATAGGACATGTCAGTGCCACATCAGATGGGAATGATAACATTGATGCCATGTGGAAGTGCGGAGGCACTTAACCATTAAATGTCTAAAAACTTCAAAGGGCCATAACTTTTGATCCAGAGCTCCCTTTTGAGAAAATTTATAGTCGTTGAAAATATTTTGGCGAGTTGAATATGATAGTGTCCTTTTTAAATGGATTCTAAGAGGTTCATGAAAATAAAAAAAATTAATACTCCATACCTGAAAGGGGTCCTTAGGGGGTTTGATGTGTTATAGGTGGTATCAGAGCAGGCTAGAGGTCATTCATAGGGATGATATATTAAGGCTAGATATGAGTATGTTTAAAATATACTTCTCTGTGTTTAAAATATTATCTACACATTTCCTTGAGGGGAAGGACAACAGATTGAAACTATACCTTGGAAATTCTAGTTGAATTTCAATAGAGAATTTATATTATTCCTTTGTCAAACTAATAACTACTCTTATAGGAGTAGGGATTTGTTGTTAATACCTGAATGTGAAAGGAATAAATGGAATAATCTTGTTATATGAAATGCATTAGTCTTAAAAATCGAATGCACTAGTGGTTGTAATGTTGCTTGCAAGTATGGGTTGACAGAGCTTCTTTTAGTAGGATGGTTGTTTATGTAAGGGTTAAGAACCTTATGGAAAATTCCTTGTTCTTAAAGTAATTTGGTATGGATTGATAGAACTCTTAGAAATAATAAATTGGTTTTTTAATAAAAGACTAATCCATGTATGTATAGTTCCTCATTTTTAGAGGATTGATGGGGAAAATTTGTAAGGTTAGTTTACTTGACCTATAATGGTTGAAACTTGTAGCAGGGACAACCTAATTAAGAAAATGAAATAAGAGTCATTTTGGAATGTTTTCAATCCTCATAAAGAGGTAGGATGATAAGGGCATATTAGAAATATTATGATCTCGTGGTTGTATTAAGTAAATGTATAAACCTATTGACCTAAAATATTTCTTATGCAAGTGAATGCAAGAGGCAAATAATTGGGACACATATGCATTATAGGAATGGGTAAAGTTATTAGTGCACAAGATATGTTGAGAGTAACAACATGCTTAAAATTTTGATGATGTTGATTTATTACTACCTTCTAAGGATGAAAAAGAATGACTAATGAAAATATTAAGAATGTTGATCTAAAGTATGTTAAATAAAGTGTTGGGAAACTTCCAAATGCCCAATGGGTCAAATTGACATCCAAAGGTGGATGATATCCATATGGGTATGGCTTGGTATACTTAAGTAATGAAAAAAGGAATCTATAAAGGATTCCCTTGGTAAAGGTTTGTTGACCAAGGATGGATAGAGGCATAAGAAAAATGGGAATTGTTAACTCATTTCCTTGGTTAATGCTAAAATTACCTAACTTGTACTTATGAATTGGAATGATTTTGTAGCAGAAAAGGAAAGAGTGGTTCTTTATGGGTATTCTTATATAGATAGGGTAGCATGATTTTGATTATGCTTGTGAGACTTTCCATGTGAATGGTTGTAATATATCAGGAAAATCAATATTAATACTAAATCAAAATGAATGAATAGTATAAAAACATACAATTCATGCACATGCATGATATGTACATGTACACATGCTTAAAATGCATGCTAAGACAGCCCGAATAAGTGATATGTGAGGTAATACGTGTACTTTCCATATATGAGTATTTACATGGATGCATGGTTGACCCTATGTTGGAAGGGGATGATTATCTCAATGAAAAAATAACTTGAGGAGGGTGTGCTCCCTTCCGTGGAAAGAGCTAATATAAAAATTGAAAGAGAAATGAGCAAAGGTGTTATGTTGTCATCGTAGAAGGGAATATGATTATAGCTTTGAAAATTATATGCAAATGATTATGAAAAATCATGAGTGAAATGATATAATTAGATATGCAAGTGAAACTATAAAGTGTTCCAGTGGTGGACACACACAATATGTTGATGCATGTGGTTAACTGCATTGTGAATGAAAACAAAATAGAGTATTGTGCATGTATGCATGTATAATCTATGGAATATTGGGTGGAACTATGAAATGATAAAGTTGAGGTCCAATCAAGGTTGAGGTTATTTCAGATAGTATGGGATATGCAACAAGAGGTTTGCATGTTGAAGAAGTTCTTGTGGATGAATTGTGTAAAGATTCTATCAGGGGAACATAATCATAACCTTAACGATTGTTCATAACTAAGTAGTGGGATGCAAGGATTTTTGGTATAAGAATATTGGATTAGATTTTAAAATGTAATGCATGAGTGATAGATATACAAATAAATGTTGACCAATATGATTTGGTAAAGGTGTAGAATGCACTAGTTCATGATTAATTTGTGAACCAAATTATTGTTGTTGTATAATATTGATTCACCCAGGGAAAGGTCAAGATGAACTTGACTGAGAATACTCAAGGAAGAGAGTGGGAAGATCCCAGGAGGGATAAATTATAAAAGCAAAGAAGGAGAAAAGGATTAATACTTTTATCACTATAGAACTTTGTATAAAGAGACATACTTGTATGCTTTAAAAGGAATAGTTGTGGAAATAAGTAAAGTTGGTAAATGAAAGAAAAATTAATTAATATATTAAATAATGAGCTTGTTTAAGCCATACTGTGTGAAGAAAGTGAGGCCTTGAAAACAATTCAGCTGGACTGAAAGTCTCGGGCTATGTAGAAGGAGTTGAACAAGGGAAAATCCCCTTGACTCCTTCATGTTGTTTATTTTATTTCTATGGTATGAGAAACTGATATGTTGATGTATGTAATTGTTTGGCATGATAATGTTTATGTTTTCACTCATAAAAACAATGAGGAATAATGTTGTAGAGTGCAGCTAGATATGCTAGGAAATATATAAAAATGTTTATACTATGGTACTTTAATTTTTTTCCAACATGGTAACTGATTCAATTGTGAATGTCATAATGCATGTTGTGTATAGGAAATTATTAGAGATGATGAAGAAGGACAACTACCAATGGTTGACAACCTCAAGAAGAGGAGAAATATAAGAATGTTTTTGTTGAAAGATTGATAAAGGGACTTGGAGAGTCCCCATAAAGCACCATTGATGAGGTAATTTCAGAAAGGGTGTTGGCATCCAAAATAGGTATAAAAGTGTTCATTCCCATGTGATAGGATAATTTAACATGGATTGGGTAAGAATCCTTTTTGAAATGTTTTTATTATTTGATGATATGCATGTTTGTATAAGAAGGTGGGTAATGGACCTCCTAGTATGGAAGAATGAACTTCCAATATCCTACCATAGTTGTAACAATGGTAAATAGAGAAAACATGGGTGGCCATGAAAATTGGCACCCTAATTGAAAAAAAATAAAGAATGCTTGATTCCATTTATATGAAATTTTAAATTTCATATGCAGATTCAGGTCATGATCAACTTAAAGGAGTAAATATAGTTATGTTGTAATAAAGAATGTAGATAGAGAATCCATGTGGTGAAGAGGTCGGTTGAGAACCAACACACCATGGAATGAGTTCCTAATATTAAATGTGGTAATTTGAAATTCAATGTAAGGATACATTGTGTGTGAATATGGCCATGGGGATTGGCACATTGATTAAATTCACTTATTGTTGAATTGCATTTGAAAAGGTTCGGTATGTTGAAATGATACATGTGTTAGGAATGATATTTCCTTTTACTTTATATAAATGAATAGATAAAATTAATTTGATTGTTAGTATGCACGATTTAATACTTGCTTGTGATTCCATTTTAAAGGTGCAATTAAAATATATGTGCATGGGAAATTAACAATTTATTTGGTTCATTGAAGTTGAAATTGAAGAAAGAAAGGTCTTGGATGTGGAATAAAAAGTAATCCCATAATAAATACCAATACTCGCTAATCCAAACTATTATGAGAAGGAAAAACTCTCATACTTGTGGAATCATGATCATGTATGGAACCATTCAAAAATGGAATTGTGAATTAGAAAATTTTGGGGTAACATATTTGAAAATAATTATGATTGAAAACTAATGAAAGAATCTCATGAATGTTTATATGCATATGATACAGGTGAGATGAAAAGGATCTTTCCAGGGAGGATAGATGATGGTTGTCAAATTTTAAAAGAATGAAAAATTGATATTGTAGTGACATGAGAACCTTGTGATAATCCATGATCCCCATAGAATGATGTGTCATGGTGACACGAGTCAAAGGGAATCCTCAACAAGATAAATTCAGAGGGACGCCTCGACTGTAAGACTTGAGGAATCCTTATAATTTTTTCTTGTGCGAGAATTCTTTGGAAAGGAAAGATGGATCACCCGAGGGGTTGTATAGTAGAGAAGGATATGACTAATCCTAGTCCTATAGGGTGAGTGACCACAAGGAATAGGATACTTTAATAATTATCATAAATTTTCGGTTGGGAGCATGTACAAAATTGATATGTAAAGGAAAAATAGTGAGCCAAGCACATATGATAGCCACACGGATGAAAATCCATGAATATGTAAATATAAGTATTATGTTGAGTGTAAATTTTTCATTTTGAATTATGGTGATCCATGAGGATCTTGAATGCTCACAAAGTTCCAAGAATATTTGGAACACTCATAGAGGTTTAGGGGGATTCATAAATGCTCAAAATTTTATTCTCTCAAATTTTCTCGAAAATGATGTCATTGTGTAGATCTCAGCTATAGATTTCTAATGACGCAAAAATCACCTCAAATGGATTTTATATGCAAAAATTATGACCGATGAAAGTTCAAGTCAAACATAGCAAAAAGTCAAAGTCTAGGTGACACGTGTCACCATTGAAAGGGTGGAACATGGTATGATTGTACAATCTATACATTGATTATGTGGAACTACCATGGAGTTCCATGTGGCACATCATACAACTGACTAAGGAGGTGACAAGGCAACCGTATAGGCATCAATAGACCAATTATGTAATGACATGTGGATTGATCATACACTTGGTTGAAAACTAGACTAATGAGAGACTGGCACGTGGAAATATCCCATTGGTTGAGTATGGATAAGAGGAACAAAATATGGTTGAGATCCCAGAGGATCGAATTTGGGTCTCTCGTATAATACTCCAATGACATCACTGTTAAATTTTCTGCTAATATTAGGTTACTTTCAATTTACTAGATGACAATAGCATAGATAGGATCATTGAGAGAAACACAATCACAAGAGTACACAAAATTTATCCTAGGAAACCCTCATGGGGAAAAAAACCCAACAAAACTTCCCTAATATAGATAGCTAATACAATGCCAAGACAATGACCCAAACAACACAAAAATTCCTCTCCCAAGGATGCACCTCTCTTTCTCTTCCTTCTTCCGACAACTAGTAACTGCACCTTCCTTCAATACTTGTGCATTAGATGAGTGAGTTGAGTGTGTGTCAAAATGAGGTGTTGGCCTCTCTTATTTATACAATCTGGCAAGTGTTGAACTGAGCGGTCTTTTCACTAGCAGGGCTGACTTCTCAATCTGTGTGGTTAGAACCATTTTAATTTGCCTGGGGCCGACTTCTTACTTTTCATATTACAATTATAATTTGACCAATCCACAAAAGGGGATTTGTTCAATTACAATGCCCAACATGTTCAATCCACAAAAGGGGATTGATCTAATCAATAATAAATATATTTTATCTTTTAATTTATCCACAAAAGGGGATAAGAATATTCATTGCAGTTACACAATATTTTAACACTCCCTCTTAACAAGAAGGATATTATTTATCTTTTGACAGGTCACCGGATGCCAACATCAACTGGGCAACAATATCCATTGGATAACATCATCAACTGGGCAACATATTCAATTGGGTAACATCATCAACTGGATAACATCATCAACTAGGTAACATATTCAACTAGGTAACATCATCAACTGGATAACATCATCAACTAGATATGAGGAGGCATCAATATAATCCACTTGGTCATCTGGCATCATGATCATTGATTGACATATCTATAAGTCATCAAAAGTTTTTTTCACTTTATCTTCGTGCAAAATATACTCTTTCTTTCTTTCGTCTTCATGCAAAAGATACTTCTTTCTTATCTCCACACAAAAGATGTCTTATCTTCACACAAAATATATTCTATGAGTTTTTCCATTCCTTTTATGTTCTCCCTTCTCTTGTAGTCATCTATCTCACCCATCCACTGGGGAGGACTACTACCATAGCTTCACTCCTAGTCATCCCACATGAACTAGAGAATCTAATATGCTAGCCTGGGCAATACTAGACTCCATTTCCATGATCCACGCAGGATCACGAAACAAACCTCAAGAGCCAACTAACCATTCCATATGGTCAAGGTTTTTGTTCTAAGATACTCAATCCTTGGCCAGAGGAGAGTTTCTTCCTGCTGCCCCTTGGAGAAACATCCACTTTCCTCTCTATGAGGGTGGTCACACCCCTCTCTACGAGGGTATTCTAGCATGTCCATAGAGTATCCAAAACTCAACACTTGGACAGAGGCCAACCTTGGAAAATTTCTCATTCCCCTTCTCTACGAAGTTCTCTTCCCTTTTTCCTTCTCTATGAAGGTCTATCTGTGGCATTTCTCTTTCCTTCTCTACGAAGGTATTTTATCTTTCTCCTTCTCTATGAAGGTCTAGCTATGGGATCTGAAAAAATTTCTTGCGGTCCAAAATCTTTCCATGGTATAATACCATGCTACCCATCTGCTAGGCACCATCCATCTACTGGATAAATTTCAACTTGATCAAAATATCTGGGCACCATCCATCTTCTTTCCTAACTGCATCAAATCGAAATCCTCCATTTCAAACTCGAAGACATGGCTCTCTCTTGTACCAAACTGATAGCTTTTAATCATCATCCTTGAAGTTCTTCTTCTGTAATATCGTGGGTGCCTTATTGAGTTTGAACATTTCTTTCTTTCTGACTTCATACTGGATCAACCTACTCCCTCTGCATCTATAAGAATGGTACTGGAGAAACTTGTAGTTACCTGCACCTCATCCACTATATCTGAGTATTCATCTTTTTATTCATCTTGAACATTTTTGTTATGTATCTTTAGGAGCCTCCTACTCCTATATAAATATTGCATATTGTCTGGTCTTTACTAACTGTCACCATATTATACGTCCTTCTCATGTTGTCAAACTTTTGCAAGTCACGGCATAAGTTATTTCTTTTGAGACTTGTAAACTTACTTACCATATGATTTCTTTGTCACTCTCATGAGTGATCATACATGAAATAAATATTTTATCTCTTTCTTTATCCTTTTCTTTGATAAGTCTGCATAGACACTGAAATAAAACAAGGTTAATTATAATTCTCACAAAACATCTAACTTGTAATGATAAGGTAAACTAGATACTAAAAATAAACATGAATACTTATCTTTTGTTTTTTGTGTGGGGAGGCTCTACGGACTCCACCATTTTCTATATTTCTTTAGATCAACTATCTTCAACTTAAAGTACATAACCCTCAATTTCTTCTAAATATTTCTTTGAGGGAGGAGATTCCTCTTCCTCTGCCACATGTGCTTAATACTTTCTTTTCCCTTTTCCTTGAGGAAAGTCATAGGAAAAGTGTCCCAACTTTTGACAGTTGTAGCATATGATCTTTGAAACATCTTTCTTCTTATCTGGAACTCTTATTGAGTTAGCTTCTTTATTTTTCTTCTTGAAGGAACTTCTTTTGTTCTTTTGAGTTGTAAGAGCTCCCTCTTCATAAAAAATTAATCTCTTATGTTGGTATGAAAGTCTCGATTCATGTGTGCAATATGTCCATAACTTATCAAACTTGGGTAACTTGCTACTTGCACACACTCCTTGTACAAAATGAATCCAAAATGTTGGAAACCCATTTAGGGTTGTGGTTACAAGCTCTTTGTCACTAATGACATCTCCAATAGTTGCAAGATGATCTCTTATCTGAGAAACTTTCATAAGATAGGATGTGACAGATTCTGAGTTTTTCATCTTCATATTACGAAGTTGATTTCTTAAGGAAAGATTCTAGCTAATGTCTTTGCTTTCATATAACATGTTGAGTGCTTGATACATTTTCCTTGTTGTTCGTAGTTCAAAAATATGAGGGATCATGTGATCCTTTACTAAATCTGACACGATTCTCTTTTCTTTCTTTTCATTCTTTTTATGCTTGGTCTTTTTCTCTTCTTCATCTTGTTTTGGTACACCCACTGTAACATGTTCTAGGAGATCATTCTCGTCTAGAATCATCTGCAACCCATGCTTCCAATATCTAAAGTTTCTAGATCCTTCCAACCTGCCATTATTTTTTGCAGTAGAAACACTAGCCCTCGGGGCTACAAAGATAATAGAAAAATCAAATTTCTTGGATCTGAAAACAAAACTCACCAAAGTTGCACTGGACTGAGGCAAGTATGCTAGTACAGACAGATTTCTGAAAATCCAAATTTTACCCCTTCAAATTTGATCAGCGGATTTCTGGACTGGTGCTTCTGGTTTTCTAGTACGTTTGGTACTCTGGTACTTCTGGTACTTTGTGAAAACTAGGGTTTCACTTTTTGAGAGATCTAGCCACTGAAAATTTGCGTTGAGGATGCCAAAATGTTCCTTGAGGTAGGGCACACCTTTCTAGATGGATTTGGGGCTGAAATTCTTCTTCAATAAAAATCCCTAATTTGCATGTACAACAACAGTGACATTTTTCTTTTTACTGTGAAAGATTCTCTCTTCAACTTATCTTTGATGCCATATTAAAGTTTCTTCTATTATTAGGTTACTTTCAATTTACTAGATAACAATAGCATAGATAGGATCACTAAGAGAAACACAATCCCAAGAGTACACAACATTTATCCTGGGAAACCCTCATGGGGAAGAAAACCCACCAAAACTTCCTTAATATAGATAGCCAATACAATGCCAAGACAACGAACCAAACAACACAAAAAATCCTCTCCCAAGGATGTGCCTCTCTTTCTCTTCCTTCTTCTGGCAACTGGTAACTGCAACTTCCTTAAATACTTGCACACTAGATGAGTGAGTTGAGTGTGTGTCCAAATGAGGCGTTGGCCTCTCTTATTTATACAATCTAGTAGGTGTTGAACTGAGGTGTATTTTCACTAGCAGGGCTGACTTCTCAATTTGGGTGGTTAGAACCACTTTAATTTGCTTGGGGGGCGACTTTTTTTTTTTTTTTGTAAGTTAGAGTGTTGTATTATATTGATTCCTTTCAGAAAATTACAACTGTCTATGGGCTATTATCCACATGGTCGCAGTGCCCAGAAGGGAAACCACTGTGCCAGATGTCCAAAAAACTAGTAATGGCAGATGTCCAAAAAATCACATGGCTCCAGTGCCCAGTTGGGAAACCACCATTTCCATGGTCATGCCACTGAAAGGTAACTAGACTACTAGGCCACACAGGACCAAGGTACATAAGCAAGGTGTAAAACAAAAACTCAGAAAACATAGAAAGACCCTAAAAACCTGGACCAAATCGTAGTCCTGCAAAAGCCTGCTTCGCCAAAGCTTTTCCTTTTCCACATTCTGCCATGGCTTGTTGAAGATATTGCATGAACATCATTAGGGTGTCCACTCTTCTCCAGTGATTGACTTCCTTCTGTTGTGCATCGATAATTTCCAGGTCTTTTTTCATCAATTTGATATCGTCCAAGAGTTCTGTTATTGTTGTAGGAAAATCTGCCTGCGGACAAGTAGATCGACCTCTAAGGCTTGACCTTAACCCTAGACAGAAAAGTGCTTATCATGGACACTGAATTTCTTTCGAATCTATCTAAGCCTAACGCATGAGAAGGAAGAGTAACAGAAGTACCTTTTAACCGACGTTTTTCCCTGCACGCTCCGAGTTACGCTCCGATCCTTTGCTTCTCGTTGATGTCTGTGGACAAATGAAGATACGACCACTTCCTACTCTATTGACGTTAGCTTGAAAACAGATCTATCACTGAATGATAAGTTCATGTAGTATCAAACACAAAATAGAAAGAAACAGGCCAAGCATGTCATATTAATGAGAATAACGACAGCAGTACTTACAATCGTAGATGCGAATGCGACAGCTTCATCAGGTCCTCTTCATCTAACCCTTGTCTGAAAGATCCACAACCTGGATGGCAGCAGCTGCACTGATGATTCT
>JZKD02S0711034.1:0-15133 GCA_000966675.3 Picea glauca | reverse complement strand
GTATGAGAAGGGAGAGTAACAGAAGTACCTTTTAATCGACGTTTGTCCCTGCACGCTCCGAGTTGTGCTCCAACCCTTTGCTCCTCGTTGAGGTCTGCGGACAAAACAAGATACGACCACTTCCTACTCTATTGACATTAGCTTGAAAACAGATCTTTCAATAAATGACAAGCTCATGTGACATCAGACACAAACTAGAAAGAAACAGGCCAAGCGTGTCATATTAATGAGAATAACGACAACATTACTTACAATCGTAGATGCGAATGCGACAACTTCGTCAAGTCCTCTTCGTCTAACCCTTGCCTGAAAGATGCATAACCTGGATAACAGCAGCTTCACTGATCACTTTCCTTTGGCTGACTGTAAGTTTCCTCCAAGATCATAAGTTTCACATATTCAATCTTTCCCCCCCTTTCCACCATCATAGAGCCTGTTTATATAGGTTGGGAGGAGCCTAACCTCTTGAGTTATGTTTAGAACCAGTTGGGAACCTTCTCCATAGATCAAGGATCTGTTGATGAGAACAAGAATTCGAGCACAACAGTCTCCTAATATCGAATGTTCCTCCCCTTATTCCTCTCAACGGGCTAACAACTGACCCAGATTAGGGAGCGCTTCTTCAGAAGGGGTCTCAGAGCGTTGTAGCGCTCCTTCGGTATCCTTGGGGAAGCGCCATCGCTCTTAATATGAGTAGCGCTCCTCTAGAAGGGCCTGAGGGGCGTTATAACGCTCCCTAAAGCATGTTAGGGGAGCGCCAGCGCTTCTGCAGCTGAAATAAGGGAGCGTTCCCCCTCCAAACCTCTGTTTTAGGGCTCCTTTCAGGTGTCAAAGGTCATTTGATCCCAGTAAGCCAGTTCTCCTCCTTCAAATTAGTCATGTGAGATGTCATAAGTGCCTCCCTAGTGTCATTATCATGGCATCACGTCTGAACATTGTTTGCGACACTAGTGATCAACTTGTGACACTTGCGAAAGTTGATAGGGAAGATGTGACACTTGTGACGATTGATAGGGACAATGCGACACTTATCCATCTGAACAATTTTGACGTGTAACACTTTTTAATAACCCCTAATACCTATAACCCTCAACTACCCTACATCACCCTCTGCCCCCCATCCAATACTTTTAATATATTGACTTTATTTTTCAAAATTGTAAAACCTCCTTTATGAATGAACATGATAAGGTATTGGTTAACAAGGAAGTCATGAATCAAGGTAGATATTTATTAACACTCTAGAAACATGAATCTTAGGTAGTCATCTTATTTTTTACAGATCTATTGTTTTGTTTTTTTCTCTAAATCGTAAAACCTGCTTGCATTTAAGAATTGTCTTCGTATACCACAATGCCAAAAAGTTGACATTTACAGTGTCAAACCTGCTTTAATAATGTATGTGAACATTGTAGGAATATCTATAGTTGAGGAAATTGTATATTGATACTCCCCTTTTAGATGTTACAAAGTCCATTGGGAAGCTAAATCACCTTGAAAAATTTGTCTTGTATAAGAGTTATCTTTAAACTTTTCCAAATGAATTATGTGATATGCATTCCTTGAAACATGTCATGTTAAAGTATTGTTGAAAAATGGTGTTGCTTCTATACTCAATTGGGAACTTAAAAAGACTCCAAAATCTTGACTTGGGTGGCTGCTCCACTCTATAGACACTCCCAAACTCAGTTGGGAACTTGATGAGTCTCCAAAATCTTGACTTGGGTTAGTGCTACACTCTTGAGATGCTCCCAGATTTGGTTGGAACCCTGAAAGACCTCCAAAATCTTGACTTGGATAGGCGTTCCACTTTGTAGATGCTCTTAGACTTAGTTGGGAACTTGATAGGCCTCCAAAGTCTTGGCTTAAGCGAGTGCTCCACTCTATAGAAACTCCTAGACTTGGTTAAGAACCTAATGGGTCTCCAAACTCTTGACTTGTATATGTTCTCCACTTTGTAGACTCTTCTAGACTGGGTTGGGAACCTAACGGGCTAATGTCTTGATTTGAGTAGGTGCTCCACTTTTTAGAAGCTCTTAGACTGGGTTGGGAACCTAACAAGCCTCCAACGTCTTGACTTGAGCAGGTGCTCCACTTTGTAGAGGCTGATAGACTCAGTTGGGAACCTGATGGTTCTCCAATGCATTGACTTGGGATGGTGCTTCAATCTGAAAACACTCCCAGACTTTGTTGGGAACCTGTTTGGTCTCAAAAGTCTTGGATTGGGATGGTGCTCCAATCTGTAGATGGTCCCAGACTCCGTTGGGAACTTGACGAGCTTCCAAAATCTTGACTTGTCCATGTGCTCCAATGTGGAGATACTCCCAAAGTTTCTCGGGAACTTGAAAAGCCTCCAACAACTTGACTGACATAGGTGATCCACTCTACAAAATCTCCTAGACTCAATTGGAAACTTGACGGGCCTTTAGGTGCTCCACTCTGCAGACGCTCCCAGACTTGGTTGGGAACTTGGCGAGCATCTAAATTTATTACTTTAAACGGGTGTTCCACTCTACATGTGCTCCCATATTGGGTTGGGAACCTAATGAGCCTCCAAAGTCTTGACTTGGGTAGGTGCTCCACTCTGCAAATGCTCCCATACTCGGTTGTTTTATTTTCAATCGATTGGATAAGTATTGAGATATTAAGACATAGAGAGAGTAACAAAGGCGCAACTAGTAGGTCCTTTGAAATTGTGAGATCATCCAGATGAGGAGGACCAAATTATTGAGTTTGACCACACAATCCCAATATTTGCAACACATCTTCAATCCTACTTCTTTGCTATTGAGTATCGGATGGAAACCTCCTCCACATCCACCTCACATGGTAACAATGATGACAACTATGTCTTTGATGTATTCATTAATCACCATGGCTCGATGTCAAGAGAACCTTGGCCAACGATATCCACCGTCAACTTAACAAAACATGAATTGAGTATTTTTATAGCAATAAGACTTGCTAGAGGGAGAGAACATGACTCCACAAATTGAAAGCATTATTAGAAAAACCTCTATCCATATAGAAATTTTCTCTCCTAGTCATGCAGATTCAAAATGGTGTCTCGATGAGCTCATACAAATGGTGAAGTCTATGTCGAAGTTGAGGTCCACCATTATTTCGATCTTCTACGATGTCAAGCCTCTAGTCTGCATTCTCGAAGAGAACAAAACATTTGATGGTATACCAAAATATGACTACAACACTATTGATAAATGGAGGAGTGATCTCTCTAAAGCTGCAGAAATAAAAGGTTTTGAGTGAGAGATGTATAACTAGTGAAAACCCTACCACTCCCTTTAAATTTGTTGGATTGATAGATAGATGGCATTTATGTAGGCATTTTTTCCTAGTGAAAGAGGCTAACTTATTGCCATTTATTATTGGTTTGTGTTTCATTTCAAAAGGGAATGAAAGTGGTGAAGATGAACTTCATATGCATGGTAGCAATAAGATCAATAAAATTTCTTTTCACTTGCGAAAATAATTGATAATAAACAAATATTTTAGAGAAATAGAGGAAAACACAGAGCAAAAGCGATTGTTACAATTATAATGAACACTAATAGACTAATGAAATTAAAGTTAGATACTGTCAACCTGAAAATCCAAAATTGCATATTTTTGTTTCTTCAATTAGTTCCCAATCTTCTATGGCGTGTTGTGGAACAAAAGTTCTCTAAAGGGGGAGACAGCCTGGAGACTTTAATGTGATTAAAAATCCTAACAGATGTGATGCAGATTGATCATGGAAATACACAACTTTATTTGTTTCTAGTTAGGGTTAATGATAAAGATCAAACAAAACTTGGATTGCATATTACTCAATTGTTCATGCCTCCCCCGGTTTAGTGCTTGTATTATATTTTTGATATCTTTAGTTCTGTCTTTGTTGTTATACATACACCATGTGGTTAAGTTTATTTAGTTCACAACTTAGTAGTTGAACTACCCAGCCACCTGTCCTGTCTTTAATTCTGGGCTCCTCCCATTGTATTATAAATACTGGTGATCTATTTTTAATTAAATTAAAAAACAACATATATATAAATTTCATCCGTCCATTTTTCCATTTATTCTGTTGTTGTTCTGTTTTTTGTATATGGAGTTCAAGCTTGTGTATGATCCTGGTTAGTGACGCTCCTTGTTTGTAATTAAATAAAAAAACAACATATATAGAACAAATATATAAATTTCATCTGTCTATTTTTCTATAAAAAAACAACATATATAAAACAGATATATAAATTTCATCTGTCTATTTTTCCATTTATTCTGTTGTTGTTCTGTTTTTTTGTATACGGAGTTCAAGCTTGTGTATGATCCTGGTTAGTGGGGCTCCTTGTTTGTAAACATGGTATCAAAGCATGGGACATAAACATTTCTCCATTGCTTCATTTTTTTCATTGGTGGTGAGGCAGGGCATCTTATTCTTGTGGTTTCCATTGTTGGTGCTGACATGGTCAAATTATTTCTGCCATTGGTGGTCACCTCCTCCTTGCTTATTACGTGGGGTTTGAGAATTCTGGTTGATTTGTTTTTTGTTCATTGGCAATTCTTTCCCTCAGTTTTTGTGTGAGAGCATATTCAATGGAGCATTGGCAATTCTTTCCCTGAGTTTTTGTGTGAGAGCATATTCAATGTTGTTTTGTCCATTGTCTGATTTTGACATCATAGATCATGAATTTTGGGTATCCCTAGCCTTTTTCTTTTCCATGGCCCTTTGATTGCATGAGGAGTTCGACTCTCTTTGTTTGAGTAATTCAATCTCTTATGTGATGATTTCAATGCTTGCCCTTGTCCTCAACCCTCTGCCCACACTAAATTTCAGCTACCTGATTTTTCCATTTTGGATCACGCCCCAGGATGGATTATACACTGCGATCTTAGCCTGTAACACTCAAATCAAGCCCTTTCCATCTAGAGGGAAACCTATACATTCAAATTTGAAGATCGTGTCACTGGAACATCCCATATTGTTAGCTAGCTTTTTTGCCACTTCATCTGAAGCGTGATTTCAATTTAGATCCATGGTTCTACTTCCACAAATCGTGTGCGTCTTAGATCTTTGTTGGTGCGCCCTTTCTTGTGGATCTTCCTTTGGCAATAGTGCAACCCCCGTCTGTTCTAGATCACTACCTCCTCTCATATCTAGACCATGGACATGTTAATTATCCGCAGGGGAAATCACTCTTAGATGGTTGACCGTGGGCTCGTTAAACATCAAGTACACATCTCCTGGGAGTACAAATCTATGTGTGTGGTGGAGCACTCTTAGTTGTCAACAATCGGTGTCATGGTGTCAAAGATCGTGATCTTGGATTCGTCGATTTCCATATTTCGAGTATAATCGTTACTTGCAGGTGAGCTCTGCATTGTGCCTCTCAACAACCACTTACAACACCACAAATCCTTAGCTGTTGAGGCTTCTTCAAAGGCTCTTGTCAAGGATTGTGAATCTTTTATGTGATCAATATTTCATGGGGAAACTGGCGATGTTTTTTGTTGTTAGAAGCATAATGGATGCAGGAGGGGCGTCAACATAGTAGGCATTGAGTGGTCTTATTTTGTTGGCGTTTGAGGCATTGCAAAACAATGATTGGACCACAAGAAATTCTTCCTTGGAGGCTTTTTGTTGCCTAGTGTCGAACATTGGATCTCCTTTGCTTATGCATTTTAAGTTGTCCTGCATTGCTTCTCTTAATCTTGTCGATTTGATAAGGTCAAACCAATTCACAATTTTTTCATCCAGACTTTGCAAGCTTGGAAGAGTGTTCTAGATTCTAATGGACACTTCCCATCACCTGGAACTTCTGCTAAAGAAAACATGCATGGGATCTATTCTGGTAGTTTGGATTTTGGAGGTTTATGGCATATTTGTTTGCCAATTTATTGTATTTTGAAGGTTATATGTAGTGTTTTTCATATAACTTTTCAATGAAGCCTTTATTTGTGGTTTTGTTTGAGGCGTTGACAAGAGCATTTTGCTCTCTTTCCAATGGTTGGTTGCATGCCACATTTGATAGTTTTTTTGAGACTTTCTTTTTCAGGAGAAAAATAAATTAAGAGAATTGATTCCTCATTTGTACATGGGTACCTACCATGCCTTGTTTTCTAGGATCCATATATAGGATTTGAGGCGTTGAGAATTGCATTTTGGGTTCTTTCCAATGGTTGGTTGCATGCCACATTTGATGGTTTTTTTGAGACTCTTTTTCCATGAGCAAAAATAAATTAAGAGAATTGATTCCTCATTTGTAAATAGGTACCTACCATGGCCTTGTTTTTTGGGACCCATATGGAGGATTGTTTCCATAATGGCCTTTATTTTTTATACCTCTCTTTTGCACCTTGAGTAGTGGATTTTGGGCCACTCATGCAAATATTCTTAGAGTGTCATCATGGGTTTATCTCCATCACTAACCTTGTTTTGCAAGACAATTAGCTACTTTCGAGTATTTTTTGGATGGTTTTTCAACATCAATGATGTCACGTTCAATTAACACCTCCATACTTTGCCATCATTTGTGACAATTGTTACCATCATCTACACCTAGTTCATCATTGTAAGGGATAATGTGCAATGGTTCTTCAGGTGACCTTCATGCTTCTCTGTTTTGTTTGACATCAACTATTTTTAAGAATGAGCCTCATATCGAGCACCAATTCCTATTTTGACTTGGCGGTTGCAGGAACTAGCGACCCATGCACTCCATGGAGATGGATTGGTGTCCATAATGACACTTGTTTTAAGATGCTTTTGTTGATTGTACATGAGTACTTGATCGGGGTTCTTGAGTTGAGGCTCATTTTAGAGGATTAGTCTATTTGTTTGAGAAGTTTGAAATGTGTTCTTTGGATTTCTACATGGATCTTTGATGATGTTGACATCTTGGGGTTCCCTGGCCCTCTTTAGAGTTCTGACCATACTTCATGTTTGAACCTTTCAATGTCTATAGGGCTCATTTCTGATTTGATGGTTGATGGTCATTTCTTTGGTTTAAAGTCTGTGTTCTAGTTCCTCACAATAACTTATTTTTTTGAAGCATTTATGTGGTGGTTGTTGGTGTTTTCCATTCCCATGCCTCTGCAACCAAACCTCTTCTACTTTAGAATTCAATCATGTTCTTTGAGGTTACTTGGCCCTCTTCTTCAAAGTTTTGGTCATACTTTCTAATTGGAGCGTTCAACCTCTGGAGGCCTCATGCTCTTGCATTTGAATGCATCTTTGTAAAATCTTCTTCATTTTCAGCTCCAATGCCCTTTTCAATAGAGTGTTTTTCTCTTTTTTGGAAAGGAGTTTTCATTTTCTCAGCGTATGAGGGTTTGTATTTGGGTACCTAAGGAGGCCTAGCAACCACGATCCATTTTTGAGATTTAATGTCCTTTTGAGACTTCCCTAATTACACTTATGGGGTGTGTTGGTGCACATACACCATGTGTTTAAGTTTACTTAATAACTTTACTTCAATAACTATTAACTGCTTAATAGGTGAACTACCCAACCACCTATATTTGACTTATACTTGGTAGGTAAACTAACCAAACTAACCACCCACCTATATTTGACTTATCAATGCTTGGTATGTGAACTAACCCACTACCCATCTTTGGTGATGTGCTCCTCGTAGTGTATTCAAGTGTACGATAATGTTGTGCTCCTCCTAGTGTATTTAAGTGTGTGTACTATAAATAGACGTGATCTTCTTGTAATCAAATAACAACAACAGATACATAGATTTCATCCATTTATTCTGTGGTTGTTTTGTTTTGTTTGTATGAAGTTCAAGCTCGTGTATAATCCTGGATAACGCTCTTTGTTTTTAAACACCCTTGTAAACTCTCCTTTTTAAACACCCTCTAATATATATGAACGGTACTCCGCGTTGCTCAACTACTATTCATGTTTGGTTTCTTTCACAGGTTTCTTGCAGTGCCTTGAGGCGGTCTTCCAACTCTGCAACCTTCCCCTGGTATTCAGAGCAGAGAAGCTCCTCGAAGACGTCGTGGAAGGAGTGTTGAAAAATGTTAAAAGAACGTTGCATGTGTCTGAATATCCAAAAGGCTTGGAAGAAAAATTAAAAGATTTTGAAGCCATAATGTCATTGCAGCAGGAAAACGGGAAGGCCAGAGTTGTAGGAATTGTGGGTCTTGGTGGGGTGGGCAAAACCACCCTAGCAAAAGAATTCTTTAACCATCAGAGATCAAATTACAAAAGGTCTTGCTTTTTATTTGATATAAGAGAAAATTCTTTAACTGCCTTGCACAGCGACTTTTTGAAGGACTTAATTCAATCGAATGAGGACATAGGCAGCACTGATGAAGGTAAAGGAAAGCTCAGAAGGTATCTCTCATCATCTCATTATTTTAGATGATGTGGATCATATTCAGTAGTTGGATGCATTGCTTTTACCAGCGAAGGATGTCCTTAATACCGGTAGCTTAATTTTAGTGACATCTNGATTGATAGATAGATGGCATTTATGTAGGCATTTTTTCCTAGTGAAAGAGGCTAACTTATTGCCATTTATTATTGGTTTGTGTTTCATTTCAAAAGGGAATGAAAGTGGTGAAGATGAACTTCATATGCATGGTAGCAATAAGATCAATAAAATTTCTTTTCACTTGCGAAAATAATTGATAATAAACAAATATTTTAGAGAAATAGAGGAAAACACAGAGCAAAAGCGATTGTTACAATTATAATGAACACTAATAGACTAATGAAATTAAAGTTAGATACTGTCAACCTGAAAATCCAAAATTGCATATTTTTGTTTCTTCAATTAGTTCCCAATCTTCTATGGCGTGTTGTGGAACAAAAGTTCTCTAAAGGGGGAGACAGCCTGGAGACTTTAATGTGATTAAAAATCCTAACAGATGTGATGCAGATTGATCATGGAAATACACAACTTTATTTGTTTCTAGTTAGGGTTAATGATAAAGATCAAACAAAACTTGGATTGCATATTACTCAATTGTTCATGCCTCCCCCGGTTTAGTGCTTGTATTATATTTTTGATATCTTTAGTTCTGTCTTTGTTGTTATACATACACCATGTGGTTAAGTTTATTTAGTTCACAACTTAGTAGTTGAACTACCCAGCCACCTGTCCTGTCTTTAATTCTGGGCTCCTCCCATTGTATTATAAATACTGGTGATCTATTTTTAATTAAATTAAAAAACAACATATATATAAATTTCATCCGTCCATTTTTCCATTTATTCTGTTGTTGTTCTGTTTTTTGTATATGGAGTTCAAGCTTGTGTATGATCCTGGTTAGTGACGCTCCTTGTTTGTAATTAAATAAAAAAACAACATATATAGAACAAATATATAAATTTCATCTGTCTATTTTTCTATAAAAAAACAACATATATAAAACAGATATATAAATTTCATCTGTCTATTTTTCCATTTATTCTGTTGTTGTTCTGTTTTTTTGTATACGGAGTTCAAGCTTGTGTATGATCCTGGTTAGTGGGGCTCCTTGTTTGTAAACATGGTATCAAAGCATGGGACATAAACATTTCTCCATTGCTTCATTTTTTTCATTGGTGGTGAGGCAGGGCATCTTATTCTTGTGGTTTCCATTGTTGGTGCTGACATGGTCAAATTATTTCTGCCATTGGTGGTCACCTCCTCCTTGCTTATTACGTGGGGTTTGAGAATTCTGGTTGATTTGTTTTTTGTTCATTGGCAATTCTTTCCCTCAGTTTTTGTGTGAGAGCATATTCAATGGAGCATTGGCAATTCTTTCCCTGAGTTTTTGTGTGAGAGCATATTCAATGTTGTTTTGTCCATTGTCTGATTTTGACATCATAGATCATGAATTTTGGGTATCCCTAGCCTTTTTCTTTTCCATGGCCCTTTGATTGCATGAGGAGTTCGACTCTCTTTGTTTGAGTAATTCAATCTCTTATGTGATGATTTCAATGCTTGCCCTTGTCCTCAACCCTCTGCCCACACTAAATTTCAGCTACCTGATTTTTCCATTTTGGATCACGCCCCAGGATGGATTATACACTGCGATCTTAGCCTGTAACACTCAAATCAAGCCCTTTCCATCTAGAGGGAAACCTATACATTCAAATTTGAAGATCGTGTCACTGGAACATCCCATATTGTTAGCTAGCTTTTTTGCCACTTCATCTGAAGCGTGATTTCAATTTAGATCCATGGTTCTACTTCCACAAATCGTGTGCGTCTTAGATCTTTGTTGGTGCGCCCTTTCTTGTGGATCTTCCTTTGGCAATAGTGCAACCCCCGTCTGTTCTAGATCACTACCTCCTCTCATATCTAGACCATGGACATGTTAATTATCCGCAGGGGAAATCACTCTTAGATGGTTGACCGTGGGCTCGTTAAACATCAAGTACACATCTCCTGGGAGTACAAATCTATGTGTGTGGTGGAGCACTCTTAGTTGTCAACAATCGGTGTCATGGTGTCAAAGATCGTGATCTTGGATTCGTCGATTTCCATATTTCGAGTATAATCGTTACTTGCAGGTGAGCTCTGCATTGTGCCTCTCAACAACCACTTACAACACCACAAATCCTTAGCTGTTGAGGCTTCTTCAAAGGCTCTTGTCAAGGATTGTGAATCTTTTATGTGATCAATATTTCATGGGGAAACTGGCGATGTTTTTTGTTGTTAGAAGCATAATGGATGCAGGAGGGGCGTCAACATAGTAGGCATTGAGTGGTCTTATTTTGTTGGCGTTTGAGGCATTGCAAAACAATGATTGGACCACAAGAAATTCTTCCTTGGAGGCTTTTTGTTGCCTAGTGTCGAACATTGGATCTCCTTTGCTTATGCATTTTAAGTTGTCCTGCATTGCTTCTCTTAATCTTGTCGATTTGATAAGGTCAAACCAATTCACAATTTTTTCATCCAGACTTTGCAAGCTTGGAAGAGTGTTCTAGATTCTAATGGACACTTCCCATCACCTGGAACTTCTGCTAAAGAAAACATGCATGGGATCTATTCTGGTAGTTTGGATTTTGGAGGTTTATGGCATATTTGTTTGCCAATTTATTGTATTTTGAAGGTTATATGTAGTGTTTTTCATATAACTTTTCAATGAAGCCTTTATTTGTGGTTTTGTTTGAGGCGTTGACAAGAGCATTTTGCTCTCTTTCCAATGGTTGGTTGCATGCCACATTTGATAGTTTTTTTGAGACTTTCTTTTTCAGGAGAAAAATAAATTAAGAGAATTGATTCCTCATTTGTACATGGGTACCTACCATGCCTTGTTTTCTAGGATCCATATATAGGATTTGAGGCGTTGAGAATTGCATTTTGGGTTCTTTCCAATGGTTGGTTGCATGCCACATTTGATGGTTTTTTTGAGACTCTTTTTCCATGAGCAAAAATAAATTAAGAGAATTGATTCCTCATTTGTAAATAGGTACCTACCATGGCCTTGTTTTTTGGGACCCATATGGAGGATTGTTTCCATAATGGCCTTTATTTTTTATACCTCTCTTTTGCACCTTGAGTAGTGGATTTTGGGCCACTCATGCAAATATTCTTAGAGTGTCATCAGGGGTTTATCTCCATCACTAACCTTTTTTTGCAAGACAACTAGCTACTTTCGAGTATTTTTTGGATGGTTTTTCAACATCAATGATGTCACGTTCAACTAACACCTGCATACTTTGCCATCATTTGTGACAATTGTTACCATCATCTACACCTAGTTCATCATTGTAAGGGATAATGTGCAATGGTTCTTCAGGTGATCCTTCATGCTTCTCTGTTTTGTTTGACATCAACTATTTTTAAGAATGAGCCTCATATCGAGCACGAATTCCTATTTTGACTTGGTGGTTGCAGGAACCAGCGACCCATGCACTCCATGGAGATGAATTGGTGTCCATAATGACACTTGTTTTAAGATGATTTTGTTGATTGTACATGAGTACTTCATCGGGGTTCTTGAGTTGAGACTCATTTTAGAGGATTAGTCTATTTGCTTGAGAAGTTTGAAATGTGTTCTTTGGATTTATACATGGATCTTTGATGATGTTGACATCTTGGGTTTCCCTGGCCCTCTTTAGATTTCTGGCCATACTTCATGTTTGGACCTTTCAATGTCTATAGGGCTCATTGCTCATTTGATGGTTGATGGTCATTTCTTTTGTTTGAAGTCTGTGTTCTAGTTCCTCACAATAACCTATTTTTTTGAAGCATTTATGTGGTGGTTATCGGTGTTTTCCATTCCCATGCCTCTGCAACCAAACCTCTTTTAATTTAGAATTCAATCATGTTCTTTGAGGTTACTTGGCCCTCTTCTTCAAAGTTTTGGTCATACTTTCTAATTGGAGCGTTCAACCTCCGGAGGCCTCATGGTCTTGCATTTGAATGCATCTTTGTAAAATCTTCTTCATTTTCAGCTCCAATGCCGTTTTCAATAGTAGTGTTTTTCTCTTTTTTGGAAAGGAGTTTTCATTTTCTGAGCGTATGAGGGTTTGTATTTGGGTACCTAAGGAGGCCTAGCAACCACGATCCATTTTTGAGATTTAATGTCCTTTTGAAACTTCCCTAATTACACTTATGGAGGGTGTTGGTGCACATACACCATGTGTTTAAGTTTACTTAATAACTTTACTTCAATAACTACTTAATAGGTGAACTACCCAACCACCTATATTTGACTTATACTTGGTAGGTAAACTAACCAAACTAACCACCCACCTATATTTGACTTATCAATGCTAGGTATGTGAACTAACCCACTACCCATCTTTAGTGATGTGCTGCTCGTAGTGTATTCAAGTGTACGATAATGTTGTGCTCCTCCTAGTGTATTTAAGTGTGTGTACTATAAATAGACGTGATCTTCTTGTAATTAAATAACAACAACAGATACATAGATTTCATCCATTTATTCTGTGGTTGTTTTGTTTGTATGAAGTTCAAACTCGTGTATAATCCTGGATAACGCTCTTTGTTTTTAAACACCCTTGTAAACGCTCCTTGTTTTTAAACACCCTTTAATATATATGAACGGTACTCCGCGTTGCTCAACTACTATTCATGTTTGGTTTCTTTCACAGGTTTCTTGCAGTGCCTTGAGGCGGTCTTCCAACTCTGCAACCTTCCCCTGGTATTCAGAGCAGAGAAGCTCCTCGAAGACGTCGTGGAAGGAGTGTTGAAAAATGTTAAAAGAACGTTGCATGTGTCTGAATATCCAAAAGGCTTGGAAGAAAAATTAAAAGATTTTGAAGCCATAATGTCATTGCAGCAGGAAAACGGGAAGGCCAGAGTTGTAGGAATTGTGGGTCTTGGTGGGGTGGGCAAAACCACCCTAGCAAAAGAATTCTTTAACCATCAGAGATCAAATTACAAAAGGTCTTGCTTTTTATTTGATATAAGAGAAAATTCTTTAACTGCCTTGCACAGCGACTTTTTGAAGGACTTAATTCAATCGAATGAGGACATAGGCAGCACTGATGAAGGTAAAGGAAAGCTCAGAAGGTATCTCTCATCATCTCATTATTTTAGATGATGTGGATCATATTCAGTAGTTGGATGCATTGCTTTTACCAGCGAAGGATGTCCTTAATACCGGTAGCTTAATTTTAGTGACATCTCGCAATAAGGATGTTCTCACAAGCTCAGACATCCCAGAGTCATCGATTTACAGGCTAACAGGCCTCAATCCACAACACTCCCGAGAGCTCTTTTGCTCGTATGCGTTCGGCCAGCCTCAGGCCGCTGTTGGATTTGACGAAATGGTTGAAAAGTTTTTGGATGCCTGCCAAGGATTTCCATTATCTGTTAAAGTGCTTAGGGCGCATTGCGCAAAATCTCAAGCATACTTCCCGATGATATACAAAGCAGGCTTAAAATTAGCTATGATGGTCTCGATGAACAGGAGAAGCAGATATTCTTAGACATTGCGTGTTTCTTTGCAGGAGAAGACAGTGATACCGTCATAAGAATATGGGACGTATCCCGTTGGAAAGGATGGCTGGGTCTTCGGACCGTGGAAAACAAATGCCTAGTGAAAAGTCGACGATGAAAACAGAATAAGAATGCACGACCACCTTAAAGACCTGGGCAGAGATCTCGTGGAGAAGGAAACTCCCGGATGTAAGCTTCAGTTCTGGCTCCCAACTGACAACCTTGATAATCTTTCTGGCCAATCACCTGTACATATTATGAAGCTTTCGAGCCTCGACTGAATTTCAAAATAGCTTTGTGTTATCAAAATTGTTTGTCAAGTTTTCAATTCTTAAAGCTTTGCAAGAACGAATTTTGTTTCTAACAACTCCGACTGAACAACTCAGGTGCGTGGAATTAACATGGTTCACGGAAATGACCCTGAACAATCTTAGGGCTGAAGGTTTTTTTGTTGAACGCCTATTCAGCGTTGGGCAGTTACAATAATTAATATATCTCCGCTGGGAGAACTGTCCGAACTCCTCCTGACCTTCCTCCATTCCAATAAAGAATTTAAGAGTGTTATTTACAAAGGGGAAAATTTTGAAAACACTCTGGATATTCGTCTTATTTTTATTTTTAGGAGATCTGTCGTTTTGTTTTTTTCTATGCCAAAAAGTTGACATTTACAGTGTAAGACCCACTTTAATAATGTATGTGGTATGTGAACATTGCAGGCACCTCTGCACTTGAGGAAGTTGTATATTGATGTTCCCCTTTCAAATGTTCCAAAGTCCATTGGGAAGCTGAAGCACCTAGAAAAATTTGTCCTGTCCCATAGTTATCTTGAAACTTTGTCAAACGAATTCTGTGATATTCATTCCTTGAAACATGTCGGGTTGAAGTATTGTGAAAAAATGACGTTGCTGCCAGACTCAGTTGGGAACTTAACGAGTCTCCAATCTTGACTTGGTGTGGTGCTCCAATCTGCACATGCTCCCAGACTCGGTTGGGAACCTAACAGGCCTCCAAATTATTGACTTGGCAGGGTGCTCTACTCTGCAGACTGTCCGATTTGACGGGCCTCCAACGTCTTGGCTTGTATGGGTACTCCACTCTGCAGACACTCCTAGACTTAGTTGGGAACCTGACGGGCTTTCAAAGTCTCGCAGACACTCTCAGACTCGGTTGGGAACCTGACGGGCTTTCAAAGTCTTGCATACACTCTCAGACTC
>JZKD02S0710979.1:0-15133 GCA_000966675.3 Picea glauca | reverse complement strand
CTCTCTCTCTCTCTCTCTCTCTCTCTCTCTCTCTCAACCTTAACTAATTTAAAGTAAAGACAAAAAATTGTTAAAAATATTTTGATAAAAAAGCAAAGACAAACACTTTTGAAGATGGCCAAAAAGACTTTTTATGGAATTCTGCTCATGCGAATAAAGGGAAACATTCTAAATTTTGGAAACTATGGTTGGGTCCATATATAATTGTCTATGTTGTTGGAAATAACTCTTTCTTTCTCAAGGATGAATATGGTAGGATTTTCTCTTCTACTATTAACAATTCACACCTAAAACATTACATTGAATCAGAGAGAAAAGTTTAAAATATTCAATAAGATATATATATATATATATATATGACAAGGACATGAAATCAAATGAGAAGTAAGAGGGTTCGAATGTGATGGATTTTACGTTGAGATTTTTTTAGGGTTTCTGGAGGGGGACAGGTGGGGTTTGTCCAGCGTGGGGGTCGGATGGAGGATCCACCTCAACTAGTGGATTACTCTGAATATGTTTTGTCGAAGGAGGATATTTTTATCGATCTAGTCATTACTTCAGCTACAAATCCGGATTTTGGTAGTGTCAACTTGCAGACGAGGTTCTTTAACAATGTTTTAGATCTAGATTCTTCCAATTCATTTCATGTCAGAGTCGTTCAGTCCTCGAGCCCCTCATCATTGCATCCCTCTCATTCGGGTTTTATTATGGGTTGGAATACATCTACGTCTCCATTGCCATTTCAGCCGAAAAAACACACATATCTGTTGGCCCATCTTTCTTTTCCTAGTGTGTTTGAAACTCTTGTGTAAATTGGGAGTTTAGGATTTGTTGGTAGTCGGCTAGGCATTAAGGACTTGTAGTTGTGAGGAAAATACAAGGGACAAAAGGGAAAAAATGAAGGAAAATGGTTTGATCTTAAGGTGGTGACATCGCTTTTGTAGCAAGTAAGGATTTGCAGGTCACACAAATTGTGGATCCGGACAAGAAGGCCCTGGTTGGTCAATTTTGGAACTGGCGGATCTTTGTAGGGGCCCTTACACATTGGATGGAGACTCAATGGGTGCTAGTCTTAGGCTATTCCCCCATCTTCCATCTCCTATATAGGGGGTGTGTCGTCTTTGTTTTTAAAGAAAAGGCAAAGATGCAAAAGATTCTTTCAGTGTATTGGCTTTGGGACGACTAGGTCCTATGTGAAAAACCCCGACATCCTCTGTTTGATGCCAGTGAAAGGTTTAAAAATTTACCAATATGGATTAAAATGCCAAACCTTCCTCTAGAATACTGGTCAAATAAGGGTCTTAGAGCTATTGATGACATGTTGGGTTCTTTTATTGCGGCAGATACTAGTTTCAAATCTTCTGCCAGTCATTTTGTGGCACATATTCTAGTAGAGTTGGATCCTTATGAAGGATTGTATGAGTCCATCAAGTTGGTAGTGGGTGAGAGTTCCTATGTGTAGATCCTTTATTATCTTAATGTTCCCTTCCAATGTGTAAGATTCCACAGTGTAGGTCACGTAGTTGCAAAATGTGACAGGAGCTTCTTTAAGAAAAATCAAAAGTTCTCCCATGATTATTCTAAGTCTCAAGGTATCTCTCCATTGAAGGAAGTACAATCAAGTGATGAGGGTCCCACTTTTTCATTGTTCCAAGGTGATGGACAGCCCCTAGTGCCTTTACAAGTACCCTCTCCTCTTGACAAGTCTAGTATCGTGGTCGGAGATATCTCAGTTCCTTTGGTTGTGCATGGGTCTGAAGATAGCGCAAAAAAGGTTTCAAAGGAGTTATTGGATGTGGACCTCGACCTCTCAACAAAAAAATTGATAAAAATAGAGGCATTATGGTCAAATAGAAAGTACAAACGTAGGATCTCAGGTAAGTCTTCTTTTTCTGATCGTTTGGATTTTTCTTCTTCCCAAAATGGTTTTCCTTCATTGGTGGGGATGGGGCTCTGAATATTGTCTGGCGGCTTTAGGGGGTCTTCCTGAAATTGAGTGTTCTATATATTGGAAGGAGCCTATTTTCGATCTATCCAATGATCGAGTTCCTGCATTGTCCTTGGGTCCACTTAATGAAAGTTCATCAGACTTTGTTTCACCATACTTGGGAAGGGATCCCTATCTACTTAGGTATTGTTCTCATTCATTGGTTTTGTCCTACTCTGAGGGTCTTGGTTTTGTCTCTGCAAAATTTCCCTGGCCTTCAAAGGTAGGGAAAAAATATTCTTTAAAACATGCTCAGGAAAAAGCTTCCCGGGAGGTGTCTTTGAGCCAACAAAGGCTAATATCCAAGGCACTTAGAGCCGGTGAAACTCCTCCCATGTCACATCCATGAAAATTATGTCAAACAAGGGACTTGGGGGTATACCCAAAAAACACTCCCTTTGGTGGATTTTGGGGTAGGATTACCTTGATATTGTGTTTTTACAAGAAACTATGGGGAACTGCGATCTTGTTATAGCAGAGTTAAGAAAACTTGTACTACGTTGGGATTTTATTAGTCTTGACTTGGAAGGTTTATCGGTGGGGCATCATCATTGTTATTTCATAGTCTCTCTCTCTCTCTTATCAATTACTAATATGTGAATTTAGATGTGGTAACGGAGGTTAAGTGCAAGGATTTGGATAGAATATTTCTAATTTGCAATGTTTATGGACCATATTATGACATGGAGTTGTTTTGGTATCACCTTCTGGATAATAATCTTTTTTAGGCAGAGAACACAATTATTAGTAGTGATCTAAAATTTTCAATGGGTAGGGAGGAAATCTAGGGGGATTTGGCGCAAGAGGATCCTATGTCACAGTATTTTTTAAATAAGTTAGAATCTACGAGACTGGTGGGCATTGAGTCGACCGCTCGTTTTCCTACTTGGAGTAATAATAGGTCAGGTCAGGATGTTTTCCATAATTATTTGGAACGTTACTTGGTGCATCATACCCTTCTACAGAATATTGGAGTATGTAGAACGTGGCTTGGAAAAGTCAAATGTTCTTATCATTTTCAAGTATACCTTGAATTGGACATTTCAAGGGATCAATTGAGGACCCCTTTTAAATTTAACCCAGCTTGGCTCAAGTTAGATGATTTTTGTGCTCTGGTGAAAGAAAAATGGGAGAATTTTGACCCCAATCAAGGAACTGGGGACTCGCAACAGTTTGTAAATTCCCTCAAAAAGTTGAATAATGTGGTGATCCATTGGGATATAGGGCACAGGAAGGTGTGGGATTTATCTCTACATGGTATCAAGGATGATTTGGAACACATATATGAGGGATTTTCTTTACGTTAGGAGGGAAAGGTGGATGTGAACTATGTTCGGCGGTTGGAAGTAGTGTGTCTTAATATTCTAGTTGAACAAGAAAAAGAATGGTGGATGAAGAATCGATCTCTTTGGCTTGAAGCAGGTGATATGAACACCAAATTATTTCAAAAAATTGCTAAGAATTACCAAATTTTTAATACTATCTAAGAGTTGAAGGATGTGGACGGAGCAACTGTACGTAGTTTTTTGGACTTGGCTTCTTGAGGTGTCTGCCATTTTCACTCATTTTTTTAGGAATCTCCTCACTTCAAAATGGACGTGGTACTCAAACTCCTCTCATATTTTTCACAATTGGTTGGACAGGTCAAAAATCAATCTATTTACAATGAGGTTTCCAAGGAGGAAGTAGAGAAAGTTCTAGTCACTTTCTAGAGAGATAAAATCATGGGGGCCGATGGTTGGATGGTATAATTCTTCGAAGGCTTCTTCAACTTGTTGGGAAAATATTTATTGAGATTTGTTGAGGAGATCCCCATTGTAGGAAAAGTTTCGGGAAATATCAATTCAACATTTATAGTTTTGATTCTGAAAGTGGATTGTCCGACAACTTATGATGATTTCCTTCCTATCGCTTTATGTAACCGATTATATAAGATAGTGTCAAAAATCATTACACAATTCATAAAACTGATCTTAACAGGGATAATTCCAGTTGAGCAGTTTGGGTTTTGAATGGTAAGGTTGATTCATGAGGATATTGGTTCTACGCAAGAAGGGATTCATTCCATTAAGACATAACATATGCTTATTTTAATGATAAAACTTGATCTCTCCAAGACTTATGATCATGTTTCTTGGCTTTATCTTAGGCTATTACTTTTACAAACTAGATTTGATGGTTTAAAATATCTAGGTTATAGAATTAATCCTAATAACTATTGTCTAAAGGAAAGGGAATGGCTGGTTTTGAAAGTTGAGAAATAGATTTCTTTATGGTGCAACAAATGGATTTCTAGGGGTGGTCGTATTACTCTTATTAAATCAGTCATAGAGGATATATTAATTTATTGGCATATTTTGGCTAGCATTCTGATGGGTATCCGCACTAGGATCGAGAAATTATGTTGTAATTATTTATGTAAAGGAAACTCTAATTTTCTTGGATCTCATTTAGTAAAGTGGTAGATGATCTCTTGACCTAAAGCTTTAGCTGGGTGGGGTCTTAAGGACTTGGTTCATTTTGGAAAATCTTTGTTAGCTAAGTCTCTTTGATTTTTTATTACTCAAGATAGTCTCTGGAAGCATATTATGTGTGATAAGTATATCCATCCTAGTACGATTCTTGATTGGATTTGTAACCCAAGGAAGGATGCTCATGTTTCTTTGTCACGATGGAAGAATTTGTCTATGGATTTTCCTATTGTGGGAAAATACTTGGCCTAGAAGGTGGGGACTGATTGGTAGGTTCAAATAGGTCAGGACGTGATTGTGGGATGCAACATAAATATATTCTTACTTGATGAATTTATTCATCATCTTCAAGAAATCAATTGGTGTACTCTTAATCGCATTGAAGATCAAGCCACTACTTCTCTTTGGAGACAAGGATGGAAATCAATGATTTCCCTGAATCTGGAGACACATTGGAATGATAGTTGGAATGTTTTCTTACAAGAATTGATAAGAGATCATATCAAATTGCATGATCTATAGGATGAGTTAGTGTGGGCTTATAAAACCTCTGGTGGTCAATATTCTTCCAAGTTAGGATATGAGGCCTTGGTAAATCACGCTAGAGTTGTTGTCTCTTCGTGGTATAAACAAGTCTGGAATATCAAGGGACCTCCCAAAGGAATTTTACTCTTTTGGCTTATTTTAAAGGGTGGGGTCTTAATCTGGGATTGTTTGCAGCGACAAGGTAAACAAGGGCATGGTATATGTGTTTTATGCAAAGGGAACGAGGAGAATATTTCTCATCTATTTTATTTTTTCCCTTATACTTGTCAGGTTTGGAATGAAATTAGTGTGCTATTAGGGTTGGGTCGATTATGGGAGAAGGACTCTATTGAATCCTATTTTTAGGATTATTTTATAACTTCTGTATTGAAATCATTTCGTGTTATTCCTATTTTGGTTTCCTTTGGAATTTGGTTGGCCAGGAATGTTGGTATGTTTGAGGACAATCCTTGTCCCACATTTAAGGTTTTGCAATAGTCATTTTCATTATTTTCATACTATAAGATGAAGAAAAAAATCAAAAAGGATAGGATAGTAGAACCAGTGATGATTAAAAAATCCAAGTCATGGGGTTATTTTGATGGTGCTTGTCAAGGTGAGCATAGGATATGCAGCATTTGTTTTATACTTTTCCTTTTCAAATTCCTACTATATTTCTGGCAATGGGCACTTGGGTGTTGGTACGAATAATAATGTGAAGTTCCAGGATTGGCTTGAACTACTTCATTGTGTAAAAAATCATAACATTGATTCCCTTCAAGTCTACATGGACTCCAAAAGGGTCATAGATTCGATGATCTATGCTAAGGTAGTCAAAGATATGGAGTTGCTAAACATAGGTTTGAGTTTAAAGGTTGTCTCTGTCACATTCCAGGATATTTCATATAAACACACATATCATGAAAACAAGATTGAATTTGGTCGAATGAATATATGCTTTCATTGAAGGAATACACTAATGGGAGGGTGAGATCCCAAAGTGACCGTCAAATTTTCTCTTTGTGATAGCTATAGGCTATTATTTTTGTTCTAGATTGTTATGTTTTTAGGATCAATATGTAATCTTGATTAGTTATTTTTCAGCTCATAGAGAGAGATGAGGGGATCAAGGTGGATTTTTAGACCGGTTTGTATGTTGATAAGAAGTGGTGTCTTTGTGAAGTATTTAATACTCAGACCTACATGTTGAAGTGCAGTAGCACCTATGGCTTGTAACTCTTATACTCTGGAATAAAAGTTATGTTAAGTTACATTTTTTTCATGGATATATATATATAGTGAAAAGTAACAAAATGTAAATAAATAAATATGCTTTTTTTTCCAGTAAGTTTTTTGTTTTAGTTTTCAAATCTGGTTTTCTACCTTTTTATTGTTGATTGTTTTATCATGTTATGTTTTTATGCCTTGTACTATCAGATTGATGTTAGAGTTACTTCACACACACCTAGGATTTCTTTTTCCTAAGGTTTTTCCTTGTTTATTATTCATTTATCCAATCTCCTATTTTTTAGGAGAGAATATTCCACCTAGAGAATATTCTTTTCAGTCGACACTTCAGTTTGACTAGTTGGGTTGAGTCTAGATGTTGCATTGGTTTTATCACCATGAAACATTGGGATCATCACCATGCTAATGATCACTTGCCTTGGGATCATCACCAGACTGGTGCATTACCCTTGATTCCTTGATCTACTCCTCACTACACTTTGTTCAGTCAGTTAACTAAAGACTGGTTGACTAGTTAACTCAGCTAGGTGGCAGTTCAATCTTGTAACTGCCTGAGAGAATAGACTAGGTGGAAGTTCACTCCAGTAACTATTGGTGTGTCCATATCACTCTAGACCACCACTACAGGGCATTGGTTCTCCTCCAGTGCGCACTGATTGAGTTATACAGAGTATATCATGTGTAAATTATTCATTACGGTTAATGAGAATCCTTCCATTATTTCTCGCCTTCTTCTTCTTTCTCAATTTCTCTCTGCAAATGTGTGTAGTATTTTCTAGATAGATCTATTATGTGCAGGTTCAACACATTTACATGGTATCATATTCTATGGACTACTAAACAAAAGCTACACCAAAAACATTTTGTAGTTACAAAAGATTGAATACAACGGAAAGATGGATTTCCAAAAAGAATCCATTCTTACACCTTACAAATACTTTGCATGGAAGGAGAAAACAACCATACATCTCTGAACCAGAGGATTGTACAGGTTAACCTTGAATATAGATACAAAACCGAAATCATCCATAGAAAAATCCAAGTACTTAAATAGAATGGATGAAGCACTCGGAACAATTTGCAGTCTTATTTCTCTCGATCTCCTTTTTCACATATCTTCATGTAAGACTCCCAATGAAGCCTGGACCACCTTGGAAGGGCTCTTTTACAAACAGGATGAGATGAGGGGACACATTCTGGAGGTGGAAATGCTCACATTGGATCCAAAAAGATTCGACAATATCCAAGATTTCTTTACATAATTCAAGGATTTACTGTCGCAACTCAAAGCTTGCGAGGTTGATAAATCTAAGGAGGAGAAACAAATGGTTCTCACCATTCTCTCCAAACTTGGTTCTGAATTCTTTTTATTCATATCCACATTCCATTCTGTCAGATTCACCTCTGGGCCACCTGGAAGATTCCTTCTCTTGAGGACTTTATCGAATTCCTGACACAAGAGCAAACCAAGCTCATCAACATGGGAAAAAACAAAGGCCCAAAGGTGCATGCACTCACTGTGCAAGATGGAAGCCAGAAATATCATAAATCTAAAGATAAATACAAAAGGAAATATCATTCACATCCGAAGAAGGAAGGGTACACAAAACCCTTCACCGATGCCTCCGGATCCAAAAGGGAAAAGGGAAGAAAAGGGTAGAAATGCACATATTGTCACAAAGGATTCCATCCAGAATCCACATGCATGAAAAAACAAATAGATATAATGACTCAAATACTTCAAAAAAACAACCTTTGATATCACATCCCCGAGGGTGCCAAGAAGAAGAATCCAGAAGATCAGAATCCCAAGAAAGGCAATTATAGCCATGCCTTGATTGCCATCAACTCCTCTCCCAATGCTTGGATCATAGATTCAGGAGCATCACATCACATGGATGCCTCGAAAGCAGTATATTCTTCATTGGATGCATGCAAAGGTCCTCTTATTCTGATGGGGGACAACTCTTCAGTCAAAGTCACTGACAAAGGAAGGATTGAAATCACTAATGGAAGCTTCGAGAATGTGTTGCACGTTCCCAAAATTTATGTCAACCTTCTCTCCATGTATAAGATGACGAATTCTGGCACTGGAAAGAAACTCATATTCACACCAAATGTCGTGGACATCTATGACATGAAAACCAACTCCAGGGTTGCTACCATTGAGGTAAATCATTAGTCTAGATTGTATACAGTTTCTGAATTCATTGAACCTGATTATTCTTTATTGCTTACTCATGCTGATGAAAGTAGTAAGATATGGCATGAAAAGTTTGGACATTTTAATTTTAGATACATGCAACATCTTAGCAATAAAATATTGGTTGATGTTCTACCAGACATCCATTTCTCCAAGGGAGTATGTGAGGGATGTGTTCTGGGAAAACATCCTCAAGAGAAATTCGACAAAGGAAAGTCTCAAAGAGCTTCTGCACCTTTAAATCTTATCCACGGTGACATTATGGGTCCTTTTCCACATCCATCCATCAGCAAAGCGAGGTTTGTTCTCATTTTTTTTTATGATTTCTCATGTTTTACATGGATCTACTTTCTCGGGAAAAAATCTGAGGTCTTTCAACACCTCAAATATTTCAAAGCCTTGGTTGAGACACAGTCTGGAAACAAGATCATAGTCCTACAAACTGATAACGGGGGAGAGTATGTCAATTATGAGATCCATGATATTTTCTATGAGGCAGGGATTCAGTTGCAGCATATATTTCCCTATACTCCGCAGCAAAACAGAGTTGTTGAGCGGAAAAACAAATCTCTAAAGGAGATGGCATCTTGCATGCTGCATGCAAAGTCACTACAACAGAGACTATGGGTTGAAGAAATTAATTGTGCAAAATACATCCAAAACAGATCTCCTCATAGATATGTCAAGGATAATACCCACTACGAGGCTTGGAGCGGCCTCAAACTGGAAGTGACCCACTTTTGTATTTTCGGTTCACGTGCATGGGCCTGGATTCCCTATGAAAAGAGGAAGGCACTTGATCCACAAAGCACTAAGTGTATTTTTGTTGGGTACCCCGATGGTGTGAAGGGATATAGACTTATTGATCCTTCCTCGGACCGTATCATCATTAGGAGAAGTGTCCAATTTGAGGAAAGTGTCTCGCATGTACCTCAGCAGCCGCATGCAAACACCTTCATTCTTCCATCTGCCTGATATGATGAGCATGCACATGCCGACTCTTCTTCAGATGAGAGTTCTGATTCATAGGAATCAGATGATTCAGATTCAGATTCAGTACAGTCAGATGCAGAGTCGGAGCATCCAGATGCAATTG
Organism: Picea glauca; assembly: GCA_000966675.3. NCBI lineage: Eukaryota > Viridiplantae > Streptophyta > Pinopsida > Pinales > Pinaceae > Picea > Picea glauca. The sequence continues at coordinate 5,603 of JZKD02S0710979.1, read as the reverse complement.
CAGAGCCAGAGCAGAGGCCCAAGTGGGCACAGACTACTCTTCAGGATGCAGGGGATCTCGTTGGTGATCTAGCCGATACTAGGAGGACTCTATCTAATTTTGAGGAGCCTCCTGTTGCACTCACTTCCACTGAACCATTTCCCTCCAGGCAGATTTTCTTGGTTCAATCTTCAGATCCACATTATTATGGCGAGGCTGCTGGAAATCCCTTTTAGGAATCCTCCATGTAGGAGGAGTACAAATCCCTCCTCAAGAACCATACTTGGTATTTGGTTCCCCTTCCTTCTGGGAGGAAACATGTCAGATGAAAATGGGTCTACGGGACCAAGAGTGCAACGGATGGACAGATTAGCAGATACAAAGCCAAGCTTGTTTCCAAAGTCTTTCAGCAGGTGCATGGTATTGACTATGATGAGACCTCCGCTCCAATAGAGAATATGGATTCCATATGATTGGCACTTTCCATTGTGGCAGCCAAGAGATGGGAAGTCCATTAGATGGACGTGACGAATGCATTTCTTCATGGTGATCTCTCTGAGGAGATCTATATGGAGCAACCCCATGGATTTATGCAGGACTCATCTTTGGTTTTTCAATTGAAGAAGTCCCTTTATGGCCTCAAGCAGGCTTCAAGGGCATGGTATGCCAATATGGAATCCTACCTGTTGTCATAGAATTTGGACGTTGTAAATCAGACCCAAATGTCTACATGCTCAGGGCGGTTGATTCACTTATACTCTTAGTTTTATATGTTGATGATTTGTTGATCACCAATTGCTCGACTTCAACGATTGTTCTGGTCAAGAGGATTCTACATGACAGGTTTTTGATTATGAACATAGGTATGTTACAATTCTTCCTTGGACTCGAGATCAGTCAGGATGCATCAGGCATAAAACTGTCTCAGGCCAAGTATGCACGAGATCTCCTTGAGAGATTTCACATGACATACTGCAAGTCTGCTCTGACTCCTTTCCTATCAGGAGTCCACATGCACTACATCAGGGACTTAGTACATGAGGGTATCATCAACCTATAGTTTTTTCCTTCAGAATAACAGACGGTAGACATCTTCACCAAGACCTTCAGTGAGCAGAAGTTCCATTCTCTGTGAAGTCGTCTTGGAGTGAAGGACACAGTTGCCTAGCAACTGTAGTTCTTATTTTTACATACATTGTACCTTGAGGGGAGGGGTTTCCATGAGGTTTTCTCTCTTTCCTCACTTTATTTCAGTGTATCTTTTGTATTTGGGTACCTAACATGGCCTTGTTGTCGAAACCCATTCTTTATTTTCACCATAGTGATGTTCAGGGGGGTGTTGGATTTACTTCACACACACCTAGGATTTTTTTTTCCTGAGGTTTTTCCTTGTTTATTAGTCATTATTAATCATTTATCCAGTATCATATTTTTTAGGAGAGAATATTCTGCCTGGAGAATATTCTCTTCAATTGACACTTCAGTTTGACTAGTTGAGTTGAGTCTAGATGCTGCATTGGTTTTATCACCATGCAACATTGGGATCATCACCATGCTAATGCGCACTTGTCTTGGGATCATCACCATGCTAATGCGCACTTGTCTTGGGATCATCACCATACTGGCGCATTACCCTTGATTCCTTGATCTAATCCTCACTACACTCTATTTAGTCAGTTAACTAAAGATTGGTTGACTAGTTAACTCAGCTAGGTGGCAGTTCACTCTCGTAACTGCCTAAGAGACTAGACTAGGTGGCAGTTCACTCCTGTAACTATTGGTGTGTGTCTAGATCTCTCTAGACCACCACTATGGCGCATTGGTTCACCTTCAGTGCGCATTGATTGAGTTATACAGAGTATATCATGTGTAAATTATTCATTATTCATTACGGTTAATGAGAATTCTTCCTTCCTTTCTCTCCTTCTTCTTCTTTCTCAATTTCTCTCTGCAAATGTGTGTAGTATTTTCTAGCTAGATCTATTATGTGCAGGTTCAAATCATTTACAATTGAATCTTATGATCATTCTTGGACCAAGCGATTTTTGTGGTTTTACAAGTATTTGCAAAATATATTGCTAACTGGTTTGACTTTGATTAACAAAAACACCCAGATGACATGAATTACCTCCTGTGTGTTCACAATTTCACTATGCTTAGTAATTGTCCATTTATAGAGATATATCTTGCAGGAAACAAATTGAATATCCCTTCCCAATTATTTGTTTATTTCCCATGCTCCATCCCAAGAGACAAGATCTAGCATATATGGCATAGATATGCCATGTTGCTTCCTTATTTCTAACATCAATCTATCCATTGTTGCATTCTTGATATAATACATTTAGTTTATTACCAATTGTATATATAATCATGCTTGATCATTGATCCATACTTACCATTTCATTTGATTAACCATAGATCTTGAGTCTTGGCCTACTATGAGTAGACCACCATGTGGAATCACCACTTGTTGACCCAAAATTTGGCCCAACTGATTAAAAAAAACCATCAAAGAGTTGTGAGTCTTAGAACAAAATATTGTCTCGTTACTTTTCCTAATTATTAGTTATGAAAATTAATACAAAGGTAGGCATGGGTCCCAATAGGAAACTTTTAACTTTTCTTGGAAAAATCTTAGGTGCAAGATATGGTTGCAATTTATGATCCAATTGACAAAGTTAATGGCATTAATATCATTCTCATAGGGGTTATCATATATTATGAAGCATAAACATTCCTTTAAATGTGTACTACAATTCGAAGACTCATTTCATGGTTGTTAAGCTACACATTGAGTATGCTAAGGTGTTAAAGATTTATTATATAATTTATGTTTACACTAAGGAGATTGAAAAGATTGTTCCCATGATATCAAGAGGTGATCTGGCATACAAGGATAAATTTGAAGCTTTAGAACCATTTGTTATGTATGTTTGGGTTTATGCACAACATAATCAATGCAAGTTTTGTTTTATAACTTGTATATATGAATTTTTTAGTTTATATTTTGCAGAATTATGGTTGGACTACCTACATAAGAGGTAAAGGTATATTAAAACTTGTGATTGAAAAACATACCATTTCATAGAACAAGAAATAGTCACTAGTTATGATTTAAAGAATTGTTACACCATTTGCATGAGACAAAAACTCAACACAATATATTGAAATCGACCTTGGTAATAGATAAATTATGTTGAATGAAATATGCACAGCCGGGTGGAAACCTTCATTACAATCACATTTAAAACAATTTGTATAGAGTACAATAGTCATAAAGTATGAAATATTCCACCCTCAAGAAAATATGGAAAAGTTATGGAGAGTGTAAAAGAAGTTTAATGGAACAAATATGACCTTTTGTTGAGTAAAAGAGATTGGTAATGGTAGTGGAGTTGTAATTCATCATCATAAGCAACAAACTCGACGTGATTTTGTGGGAAGTTGGTGCATTTCAACTATAACTTTCAAAGTGGATAAAAGAATTGGACGCGTTGAGCTTGAGAAAGCATGGTAATTTGGTCACCAACGCTCTTAAACAAAGTATTTTATCCTCTCTTCTTGTTCTAGGTAAATAGATTGTTATGAATCCATCATTTTTTCCAACTTGTCTCTTGAATGGCTTATCTTGTTGTTTGTTTTCCTAGACTCAAATACCCAAATGTTGAGTTAATGAAGAAAACAAGGCATTCTCCCACCAAAATAAACTCATTCTATTTCAAATAATGTCTTCAACTTCATACATTACACTTTTGGTATTTTTGAAACGGAGTATGGCACAAGGTTTTGTTTTTTTTTTTTAATTTGGCACTTAAAGTTTGCATTTTGCTTGCAACTCATTGAATAAATTCCGGTATATATTGTCACTCTTATTTTGAGCATTTGGGTATTGTTCCCCACCACCTCACATCATCATGATTATTATTTCCGGAATGAGCTATTGATGAACAAATAAAAATATTATGAATGCAAATACAATCCTATGTGCCATGTTGAATCAATCATATATGAGTTACAGCGTGCATTTTCAAGCTTGAATGTGCCCACACCAATTTTTCATTTCATACTCTGGCCATCAGTTGTTGTGTTAATGAATGTTGGTTGAAGCAGCATTCTTCTTATTTACATGCAATGAACAATAGGTATTTACCTTAATGGTTATAAATTGGAAATAATATTATTGTATCCATGTTTTAGATGAGTTTCTTTAGCCAAGGTTCTCGTGGATCATAAAGAAGACATGGCAGGAAACCTAATGTCATTTGGAAATAAGGGAGGAACAAGAGGATGAGATTTTATGTAAATTTTGATGCAAATTCTGATTAATTCAATCAACTAGCATAGACATGGCATATTTTCCATGGTGGGAAAGATTTAACTCAACCTTTTATACCTACTAATGCCCCCTTGTAACCTCACCCCAACATAGAAGACATCCCTCTGGCTCAACTAGACCATGTGAATGATGGGTGGAAAAAAAAAAAAAAACATACCTCTAAGATTTCCAATTGGCCAAGAAGTCATAAGAAACCACATGTGCTAATCATTTCCCATGATGCTACCTCTGCCAATTCATTTACTCAAGATCATAAACCCATTGAGATCAAGTCTTCCTCACTAAAGTTGGCAGCTAATGAAAAGAGAAAATAACCTCTGGTAAAATCCTCTAGCATTGAGTCTTCCCAGTTTAGTTCTGCTCACTCAAAATCATACACTAAGAAGACTAAAGGAGACAGTAGGAGGGAGATTTCACATTTGGAAATGCACCCAGAATTGTCTCAGTATTGTTGTTTTTATTTTTATTATGGTCATATTGATGGTATGTACTTGATTTTGACTGGATCAAAAAATAAAAATTTGACTAAAATCTATGATGCTTATGATATTTTGAAAACAAAATGCTATATATTAAGTTTGTTTTGATATATGGAGGAACAAGGTTATGATGTTGATATATCTTGATGGTTGTTCATACATGCTATTGTCAAGGTGTGCATATTATTGTATGCATGTCGTCTTGAAATAATGAGTGGAGTTACAAGGGTAGATATATATGATGTTAGACATAAGTTTTATCTCATTTATGATTCAAGTGGGACCCCTGCCCATATTACATAAAGTCACAAATATAATCCCATAGACACTTTACTAATTAAAATTTTATTGATTCTACTTTCTCCTCCATTTCCCATAAATATTTATTAAGTAAAATAAAATGGTTGAAACCAAATAACTTGTAGAAGAGAATACAAAAGGAGAAGGAGACATCAATGCAAAGGGAGATTCATATGAAGAGAGGAATTTCTTGAAAAGTGGTATAGAAAGGAAAAGTGAGATTGATTTGGTCTTCTCTTTTGAGATTATAAATTATGTGCATCACACTACTTGAAGTGGTCCAAGTCAAATCATAATATTTTTCTCATGCACTTGGTTGTCCTTGTACGATTTTATTTACATATAGGGCTTTCAAAGTTTTCTTTGGTCCAAGTTCTCATAGGAACTTGAAGAAATTATTATGTCCAAGGCATATATATAGGTCAATCAATAAATGGATAATTGCATTTCTTTCATTGTCGAGTTTATCTTCATTGTTTAAGTGATTTATTTTATGTTCTATATAT
>JZKD02S0710945.1:159594-183595 GCA_000966675.3 Picea glauca | reverse complement strand
TGATATGATATGGATATGTTCTGACATGATTTGTTGATGATGCAGGCTGATGATAGCTTGTCAACCAGACTCACATATGGAGTAAAGGGGCCGCACACGACTACAAGAGATGTTGAGGGAGAGGTGTGGACAACATCCGTGCCACAGCCTATTAGCACTCCCGCCGTGGCTCAAATTGTAGGTTAACATTTACCTAGTTCGAGAGGACCCACGATGCTGTGAGGGCAGACTGCGATAGTCACTCACGATGATTCTAAGGGGTGCGCAATAAGGCAGGGGCCTTATTCCTTAGAATCCCTTAGTATCCAACACGTTCACCTAGCAGAGTGTTGACTCGAGGGGTTATTGATGTCTACCAAATCAGTCAAGAGGCAAGTGGCACCCTTGGAGCGCGTAGTGCGTCCTGAAGGGCACATCGTGCAAAGGAACAGATGAGGCAAGTGGCACCCTTGGAGCACCTAGTGCGTCCTGAAGGGCACATCGCATTGTTGATGATAGAGGGATGAACCTAGATGGCCCTAAGATGAATAACGAGTTAAGTATTTTTAAAAAAAATTTCCCTAATTAAATGTCACCGAGTACAAAATTTAAGTTCTAAGTCTAAATTACGCTAGGGGTAAAATTTTGTCTACCCTTAAAAAAAAAAAAAAATAATAATAATAATAATAATATATAAATAAAATAAAATAAAATAATAATAAGTAAAATAAAAACAACTTAAATAATAATCATGATCTTCGTTAAATCTTCTAACATGAGGGGAGTGAGAAATGAAATGTTTCAAAAAAATCATGTTGGATTAAAATTTAAAAAGGGAATTAATTGTTTATTACATTAATAGATTAAAATATACTAATTAATAAGAAAAGGGAAAAAGCGGTTAATTTTCACACCTGCCTTTTTCAGTTCTAAGTAAAAAGGGGAAAGATGGAAAATAAAAAAAATAGGAAACTAGGGAAAAGAGGTAACATAAAAGGGGAAAAAGGGGAACTTAAGGGAAAAAGCGGAAAGTCAATTTAGTAAAGAATCTACCATTTAAGAGCCTTCTAATTTTAAACTAAATTAGCAACTTTATGATAGGGAAATCCTTTAAAACCTGTAAGGGAATTTAGGGACACCTAGGAGTGATTCTAGGAGTAACTCTAGGTGGGTGAGGGAAATGAGATAATTAATTAACTAAAGGAATTAGATAATGGAGGAATGTAGGGGATGGGTGACACTTGTACGAAGAAGAATTTTTAGGAATTTATTTTTAAAACTCTAATTAATTGAGATTTTAGGAAAGAAGGGAAGTTTGGAACTCTATAAAATGAAGGAAGGAGAAGGATGAGGGGGGATCTTCTGCTTGTGTAACATTACGTTGTAGAAATATCGACTTGAATGATTTACTTGTGGGAGTTTGGATACCCATCTCAGAGAAGAGTGGTAGCTCGGCCTTGCGAGGTGAGCTGGGAGCTAGACGAAATCTATGGATAGTGTGTTTGGCCCCTTTATGGCTCGGGGGGCTAAGGGGGAAGCAGAGTACTCCTAATGTTGGTTGGGAGGTACCGGTGAAGTCTCGACAGTCGGCAAGCGGGAGTTGCACGGAGCGCGGGACGCCAATCAGAGCGGGCGAACAGGCAACAGTACGCTTTCTTCATTTGAATGGTAGATGTTGTAGGTTTTATGATTGGATCTGCATGTTGATTATGTAAGTAGATTGGATGTTTAGATTGATAGTTGAAATTTTCTTATCCTAGCTCCTTGGTTGTCGTCTCCTTTGGCCTCGTTTTCTCGCATGTTGTGACTACCCAATGGTGTTTACTGTGACCTTGAGGTTGTTTAGTCTCCTTCCCTAGCTCGTTATTCCTCGCCTGAGCAGTCGGCCAGGATCCTGATCTACAGTCGTCGCCTTAGCGTTAAAAGACTTATGGATCTCAATGCCCTACTTTTCTGTGCGAGGATGGTGAGAGAAGGACGTTCTTGCCCGCCGTCTGCCCTGATGAATGTCCATGATGAGTGTTGTTCATTGCACTTTCTTGTGATGGGATTTTCTTCGTTGTTTGGCTCGTGACTGAGCAAATGGCTTACTCTTCTTGCAACTGAATTTTTCTGCCTTAATTGATCTTCTTCTAAACGTTACCCTCTGAATAATGTTTATATTTTATCCTCTGAGATTTCATTGATGGTTCCCAGCTCTTAATGGAGAATTCTCAGCACTGTTCGTTTGGATTAAGGTGTTGTTTTTAAATTATATATATATATATATATATATATATATATATATATATATATACATAGTCATGACTATGTTATGGAATCATTTTTGGCAGTGAGAGATTGAATGACCGACTCTTTTATTTTCCTTGCTTACGGGAGGCTGTGATCGACCCTCGGAATTTGTATTCGCTATCTCTTTTACTACTTCCTAACTAAGAACTTGCTAGACTTCTTTTTGTTGAAAGCAACCCTTACTGTTTTTTTTTAATCGGTGTCCACAACGATCGATCCTTCTGCTGGAAGTCAGCGTTCCCCCCCTCAGACCTCACTTAATTTGACTATGATAACATCCCTTTGATTTTGATTTTCTCCAGAAAATTTCTCGAATTGCATACTACGCATCTTCCACTTCACCTTTATCGAGTCTCTGTTAGGGTCGTCGACTTTCCTAGCTGAGTTAAATGGTATTGCGAAAATCCTTTTATTTTTTTCCACCTCTTATTTAGTGTCATGATGATTGTGGTTCCCAAACCAGCCTGCAATGGAAGGGCGTAGCTTATGCCCAATGACTGTGGTGTTCTGATCGTGAATCCCAACCTTGACAATAGCATTCAAGCGAGGAATAACCAGACTCGAATGGATACATCCTCCTAGTTCCGCCCACGAAATTTTTAGTGACGATATTTAGGTTGTGTGCCCACTCAATACCATATTGTGCAGACAGATTGTCAGTCATGACACGGAGTAGATGACCACAATTCTGAAATTGAATGCGGGCGGGCAACACTAATTCCATACATTTCTTGATTGGAAGAGGGTTTACGAGAATCACATCCTTATATGATTCCCTGCTATTCCTTTATGAACAATGAATGTTTCATATTGGGTTGACTTCCTTATTTTTTTTAGCCGGCTAAATCACTTTAGACCATTCCTGCGTCAAAGCGTTGTTTTTAATTTTGTAACTGTTGAATTTAATTATGACTCCCTGCGTTTTTTGTTTTCTCAATTTTGTAACTGTTGAAATTTAATTATGACTCCGTGTGTTTTCGTTTTCTTAATTTTGTAACTGTTGAAATTTAATTGTGACCCCCTGCATTTTTGTTTTCTTAATTAGTAACTATTGAAATTTAATTATGACCCCTGTGTTTTCGTTTTTGTGTGCCTGCGGGATGCGTGTTATGCTCCATTCCTGACAGGTTGAGATTTATGGTGCGTCAATATTTAATAGTAGCACTATGCCCCACTTTTTGTAATGATTCAATAAACTTAATGGTCAGTGGATTGGGATTTGGATGAATTTAGAATAGATGACAGTTGGAGATTTAATTAATAATAGCAATAAAAGCAAAGCAATGTAATTTTTCGATAAGAGCAATCTCATTTATTTTAGTTAATGTTTCATAACAACAAGCTACTTTATTTTAGTTAGCATTTAATAACAACATGATACTTTATTTTAGTAATGTTTCATTTAATGATTAATGGTTAGTAGATTGAGATTGCGATAAACTTGAATTGCCCAATTGGAATGTATAACGATTAAAGTTGAATGGAAAATTGTTGGAGTCATGGTTATGTAGCTCTTAATTCACTTGCGCCTTGAATTAATTTGATAGTTGTATTACGTCATGAATAAACAAGAAGCATGGTTGATTAAGTAATTTTTCTCTTAGCACTTTTAAAGTCAAGTAGGTTACTCTTGCACCTTTAGGAGATGATGAAGTTTGATCGAATTGTAAGTTTATAATAGAATTTGTACACCATGAAGTTTTAGGATGTGAGACTGATTATGTAATTTGATTACCTTGCTCCATGAATTAATAGATATATATTTGCACCATGATATGTATGGATGGTCTTGGGTGTATTTACTTCATCCGCCACTATATGGTTAATTATAGTTGAATGTAATGATGGATTAATACCGCGCCTCGATGTAAATTAGATGTCAGCCTTTGCACCTTGAAAATAAAAATAAATTGACTACATTGTGCACAAACTTATGCCATTTATGATGGATTTAGTAATCAAATTATCTTGCACCTTGGAATTTATGTGATGTGTGACTGACTCAAAGAACACTATCGCACATCGATCATCATTGATGTCGTTGTCTTAGCATATTTAGTTTGATCTTGTTTGTGTCGAGCAGGATGTAGACACCTCCTGGTTCCTCAGCATAGTCGCTATCCCTGAGACGTTAAATGGTCAAAATCGATGGGAACATGGGCTTGAGCATTGATTATGTGTCTTGGAGGTCCTAACCATTGCAGGGTGGGATAGGCGGGTAGTCATTCTCATTTTTCATCGGTTGATTGTCGTCCATTGCTTCCATATGCTTGATGTGCTTCTTAGGTGGTTATGTTGTTGTCGCATGAGTTGCATGCATCATGTTCGTCGTCATGTTGCGATGTTGAGTATAATTTTTTTATTACCCTTATACACACACACACAAAAAAAATAAAAAATGCACTTGTTATGCAAGGATCAATGTTGTGACGGAATGGAGGTCTATTACATGTGGTATCCGAGCGGGTTCAACGTGTGACTTGGGGTTGCTATGGCTTTCATTGATATGATTGATTATACTATTGCTAATTGAATTGACTTGTATTCGTGTAGGTAATCATTGTTAGAGGACGTCGTGGAGGCAGACGATGGGGTGCTAGGGGAGGAGGCGCGATGCCTTCAGTAGCATCCATGCCTGAGGGGTCTAACCCCCAGGGAGACGAGCAGGTTCTCGGACAGGAGTAGATAGTAGTTGGTGATGTAGTCGGAATGATGAGATATTTTCAATGCATGTCCGAGGCATTGATCAGTCGTTTGGATAGAGATGAGTCCAGGGCGCCGGCACCCGCTGAGGTTCCACCGCGCGCTCCAGTTGGTACTGGTAGCATTCACCGTGAACTCGAAAAGGTCAAATTTTTCGAGTTCTTTGGTGCCCCGGACGACACAGCCTCCGAGGCATGGTTGGAGAACATGGCGATGTTCTTCGCACTTCACGATTATACCTCCAACATGAAGGTCCACATGGCAGTCTTTCAACTAAAGGGGAGTGCTCTTCTATGGTGGAAGGCGCTCCTACCATAACTGAACATGGCCATCGAAGATGTGTCATGGGAAATGTTCAAGGAACGGTTCTGAGAGAGGTACCTTTCAGAGGAATTCATTGAGCATCAACTGAACGAGTTCAACGCCTTACGACAGGGCAGCCATATGGTGCCTGAATACGAGGCCCATTTTATGGAGCTACTCTGGTATGCTCTGCACCTTAACACTGAGAAGATTAAGGTCAACAGGTTTGTGTTCGGCCTTAACAACAGCCTATGTGAAAAGGTTAGGATTTTGATGCCTCAAACCTTGCATGATGCCATCCAGAAGGCCCTCATAGCAGAGGAGGAGCTTATCAGCGGGGGTCCAACCAGGGCTCCAGCAAGACCAGCAGGGCAAGTGTCATCTAGAGCACAACAGCATCATACACTAGCCAAACATACACCAGGATATCGTGTCTTCCAGAGGGGATCCACTTTCACTACACCTTGGTGACCGATGCCTCAGCAAGGGACACCTTATTGGGGACCACAACATCAGCAGCAGCGTCACCCGCAACAACAGCAGTTTAGGCTTGTCTAGCAGAACATACCAAGATTCTAGGCCGGTGGGCTGTCATCTTCTACTTCAGGTACCAGGACTACTGGGCCGAAGAAGGGGTGTTGGATGTGTGGAGAGACACACTACCAATGCGATTGCCCTATGGAGAGAACCAGAGCATCCTGATCAGCCAGACCCACTACCGTGGGAGATATGGGCAAGGCCCATCAGATTCATACAGTGGTGAATAACCACCAGGAAAAGCATCAATCGACTGTGCTCGAGACGACAGGTACCGTTGCTGATCAGACCCTTAGTATTTTGATAGATCCTAGTGCTACAGAGAGTTTCATTTCTGGTGCAGTGCTAAAAAGGATTAAGGTAAGGGTAGTCGAACAGGATGAGTTTAGCTTCGTGGAGATGGCTTCTGGAGCCAAAAAAAAGGTTGGAGGAAAGTTTACGGGATGTATCCTTAACCTGGGAGAGTTTGTCACAAGGGCCAACCTGTATGTCACGATCTAAGGATCTTATGATGTCGTGATTGGTATGGACTGGTTGGAATCGCATGAGGCGATACTCAACTGTAAGACAAAATGGTTGAGCTTGGTAGATGACGAGGGAAAAAGACGTTTGATTGTAGGATGGAACTAGGGAGTTTCCCTGAGGTTCATCTCGTCCTTACAACTACGAAAGAGTATGCGCAAAGGGTGAAAGATTTATGCGATCCTTGCGTTAAATGAGAAGGGAGTAGCGGAAGGTCTAGAACACCTTCCGATAGTGAAAGCGTTTGCGGATGTATTTCCAGAGGAGTTACCTGGGATGTCACCAGAGAGGGAATTAGAGTTTTCCATAGACCTAAAACCGGGGACTGAACTTATAGAAAGAATGCCTTATCGGATGTCTATCCTGGAGTTACAAGAGTTGAAAATGCAACTTAAGGAGTTATTGGACCTGGGACTGATACGTCCTAGTGTGTCATCATGGGGTGCACCTATTATTTTCATACGAAAGAAGGATGGATCGTGGAGGCTTTGTATTGACTACCTTCAAATGAACAAAGCCACGATCAAGAATCAATATCCATTGTCGATAATTGATGATCTGTTCAATCAAATGAAGGGTGCAACAGTGTTCTCCAAGATCGATTTGTGATCAGGGTATCACCAGTTACGGATCAAGGAGGATGACGTCCCTAAGACCGCCTTTAGGATGAGGTTTGGACATTACAAGTTCACTGTTTTACCGTTTGGATTGACAAACGCCTCAGGGGTATTTATGAGTTTGATGAATGGGGTGTTCTGCGAGTACCTAGACAAGTTCGTCCAGGTATTCATTGACGATATTTTTTATTTACTCTCGGACGATGGAGGATCATGATGAGCACTTGCACTTGGTACTACAATATCTGTGAGAGCACAAATTGTATGGGAATTTGTCCAAATGCTCTTTTTACCAATGGAAGATTCACTACTTGGGGCATGTCATCTCCGGTAAAGGCATCTCCGTGGATCCAACAAAGGTCAAGGCTATTATGGAATGGCCTATGATGACGAATGTCCTGGAAGTGTGTAGCTTCATGGGTTTAGTAGTATACTATCGATGGTTCGTCGAGGGATTTCAAAGATAGCAAATTCGATCACAGAATTGCAGAAGAAAAACAAGAAGTTTGTTTGGACTGAGAAGTGCGTGGAATCATTTCGGAGGCTTAAGGAGTTGTTGACAATAGCACTGATACTAAGGGTCCCTGACATGGATGTAAAATTCTTGGTATGCACAGACGCATCCAAGGAAGGCTTAGGCAGAGTCTTGATGCAAGACGGACGAGTGATCGCTTACATATCGAGGAAACTGAGAAGGCATGAGGAGAATTATGCGACACACGATTTGGAGTTATTAGCCATCATATATTCCTTGAAGGTATGGAGACACTACCTTGTTGGACAAAAATTTGAACTAAAGACTGACCATTGTGGACTACAACACATATTTACACAAAGTGACCTAAACGTGCGACAACGGTGTTGGTCAAAATTTCTTAGCGAGTACGACTTCAAGATTACTTACATAAAAGGAACAGTGAACTGAGTGGTGTATGCATTGAGTCGGAGACCACACATCTTTTCAGTGTTGCCTCTTCAGATGAATCTACGTGAAAAGATTCTAAATTTACAACGTGACGATGACTGGTACAAAGAGGTCGAGGGTTTTATTGGACAAAACACAATGATGGTACCACGATTTGAAGGATTTTCATTTGATAGCGATGGTTTATTGAGGTTTAAAAATTGTATCTATGTATCGTCGTATGACGAGTTGAGGATGTTGATCCTTAATGGGGCTCATAGAGCAGTTTACATGGCTCACCCGGGAGTCACGAAGATGATGGAAGACCTTAAACATTTATTCTTCTGGAAGGGAATGAAGGCAGACATAATCAACTATGTGGCCAGTTGTCTAGAATGTCAGCAGGTAAAGGCTAAACATAGACACCCAGCAGGATTATTACAACCACATGACATTTCATAATCGAAATGGGAGGTTATTTCGATGGATTTTATTGTTGGATTGCCACTGACGGTAAGGAGACATGACTCGATTTTCGTAGTAGTAGACACTCTGATGAAGAGTGCTCACTTTATTCCTGTGTGTATGACGTATCAGGCACCTGACATAGCTAGAGTTTTCATTAGTGAGATTGTGAGGCTGCATGGTGTGCCTAAGAGGATTATATCCAATCGAGGATCGGTGTTTATCGGACGATTTTGGACAAGTTTCCAAGAGGCCTTGGGAACCCAACTTAACTTTAGTACTACATATCAACTGGAAACTGACGGACAGACCGAACGAACGAACCAAACCTTGGAGGACATGTTGCACATGTACGTGATGGACCAACAAAAGCATTGGGAAGAATTCTTGCTACTAGTGGAGTTTGCTTACAACAACAGTTACCAAAGCACCATTAAGATGGTGCCTTTCGAGTTTATTTACGGGCGACCGTGTCGGACGCCCTTGAGTTGGGATCAGCTTAAGGATAGGGTCCTCGTAGGACCAGAAGTGATCTAAGAAATGGAAGAGAAAATGTAAACAATAAGAAAAAAGGATTAAAGAAGCGCAGGATCAATAGAAGAGTTATGTCGATGCGCACCGTATCGACCATAGCTATGAGGTCGGTGATCGTGTCTTCTTGCAGGTTAAACCGCATAAGAGTTTGATCAAGTTTGGGAAGGGAGATAAACTCTCTCCTAGGTTTGCGGGACCTTTCAAGATTGTCAAGAGAAAGGGGCCCGTGGCCTATCGACTAGCCTTGCCTGATTCCTTGAGGTGTATGCACGATGTTTTTCATGTATTTATTTTGAGACATTATTTAGTGATCCTACACAAGTTACTGACATGAGTTCCTTGCAGGTATCGGATGAGGGGGCACTCACGGTTGAGCTGGTCCACATCTTGGATCATCTCGTTCGACAGCTACAACGCCAAATGGTAGATCAGGTCAAGGTCTAGTGGGACAATTATAGTCTGCACTCGACAACCTGGGAGGACGCATATGATATGCGCTAGTAGTTTCCATTTTTGTTTGATAGATAGACATATGATACTATGATACACTTTATTTCAACATATATACTGTGAAACTTCGAGACGAAGTTTAGACCAAGAGAGGGTGTATGTAACATCCTGCTCTGGCGCACTGAGCGAACTTATTCTTTGAGGACACTTGCTGGCAAGTGATCCATATTATTATGCTATTAAAACTTTTGACTTTGATTATGATGCATTATGGGTAGATGACATGTTGTTTTACTACATTGACATAGACGGGTGCTATTGACTCAGTTTTACTGAGTGTGCAGGGTTTTGGACCTTGAGGATGCAGAGGCATCGATAGAACTCCTTGGACTCCGGATCGAGTCAGGGAGTGTGCCATTGGGGTTTTATTGTTTTACTGTGATATTAGTGCATCTTACTTCATGATATGATATGGATATGTTCTAACATGATTTGTTGATGATGCATGCTGACAATAGCTTGCTAACCAGACTCACATATGGAGTAAAGGGGCCACACATGACTACCAAAGATGTTGAGGGAGAGGTGTGGAGAACAACCCTGCCACAACCTACTAGCACTCCCGTCGTGGCTCGAACTATAGGTTAACGATTACCTAGTTTGAGAGGACCCACGATGCCATGAGGGAAGACTGTGACAGTCACTCATGATGATTCTAAGAGGCGTGCAATAAGGTAGGGGCCTTATTCCTTAGAAGCCCTTAGTCTCCCACAAGTTCACCTGGCAAAGTGTTGACTCCAGGGGTTATTGATGTCTACCAAATCAATCAAGAGGCGAGTGGCACCCTTGGAGCACGTAGTGCATCCTGACGGGCATGTGGCGCAAAGGAACAGATGAGGTGAGTGGCACCCTTAGAGCACCTAGTGCATCCTGAAGGGCACGTCGCGTTGTTGATGATAGAGGGATGAACCTAGATGGCCCTAAGATGAATAATGAGTTAAGTATTTTTAAAAACAATTTCCCTAATTAAATGTCACCCAGTACAAAATTTAAGCTCTAAGTCTAAATTATGCTAGGGATAAAATTTTGTCTACCCTTAAAAAAATAATATTAATAATAAATAAAATAAAATAATAATAAATAAATAAAATAAAATAAAATAATAATAAGTAAAATAAAAACAACTTAAATAATAATCATGATCTTGGAGTAAGAAATGAAATGTTTCAAAAAAATCATGTTGGACTAAAATTTAAAAAGGGAATTAATTGTTTATTACCTTAATAGATTAAAATATACTAATTAATAAGAAAAGGGAAAAAGGGGTTAATTTTCACACCTGCCTTTTTGAGTTCTAAGTAAAAAGGGGAAAGAGGGAAAATAAAAAAAATAGGAAACTAGGGAAATAAGGTAACATAAAAAGGGAAAAAGGGGAACTTAAGGGAAAAAATGAAAAGTCAGTTTAGTAAAGAATCTACCATTTAAGAAATTTCTAATTTTAAACTGAATTAACAACTTCACGATAGGAAAAGCCTTTAAAACTTGTAAGGGAATTTGGGCACACCTAGGAGTGATTCTAGGAGTAACTCTAGGTGGGTGAGGGAAATGAGATAATTAATTAGTGAAAGGAATCAGATAATGGAGGAATGTAGGGGATGGGTGACACTTGTACGGAGAAGAATTTTTAGGAATTTATTTTTAAAACTCTAATTAATTGAGATTTTAGGAAATAAGGGAAGTTTGAAACTCTATAAAATGAAGGAAGGAGAAGGATGAGGGGGCATCTTCTTCTTGCGTAATGTTATGTTGCAGAAATATAGACTTGACTGGTTTACTTGTGGGAGTTGGGATACCCAGCTGAGAGAAGAGTGATAGTTCGGCCTTGCGAGGCGAGCTGGGAGCTAGACGAAATCTCTAGATAGTGTGTGTGGCCCCATTACGGCTCGGGGGGTTAATGGGGAAGAAGAGTACCCCTAGCGTTGGTTGGGAGGTACTAGTGAAGTCTTGACGGTCAGCAAGCGGGAGTTGCATGGAACGCGGGACGCCAATCGGAGCGGGAGAACAGGAAACGATACACTTTCTTCGTTTGAATGGTAGAATGTTGTAGGTTTTATGATTCGATCTGCATGTTGATTATGTAAGTAGATTGGATGTTTAGATTGATAGTTGAAATTTTCTTAGCCTAGCTCCTTGGTTGTCGTCTCCTTTGGCCTCGTTTTCTTGCATGTCGTGACCACCAAGTGGTGTTGATTGTGACCTTGAGGTTGTTTAGTCTTTGTCCCTAGCTCGTCAGTCCTTGCCTGAGCAGTCGGCCAGGAACTTGATCTACGGTCGTTGCCTTAGCATTAAAAGACCTATGGATCTCAATGCCCTGCTTTTCCATGTGAGGATGGTGAGAGAAGGACGTTCTTGCCCGCCGTCTGCCCTGATAAATGCCCATGATGAGTGTTTGTCATTGTGCTTTCTTGTGATGGGATTTTCTTCGTTGTTTCGCTCATGAGTGAGCGAATGGTTTTACTCTTATTGCAACTGAATGTTTCTACCTTAATTGATCTTCTTCTGAACGGTTACACTCTGAGCAATATTTATATTTTATCCTTTGAGATTTCATTAATGGTTCCCAGCTCTTAATGGAGAATTCTTAGCGTTGTTCGTTTGGATTAAGGTGTTGTTTTTAGATTATATATATATACATAGTCATGACTGTGTTATGGAATCATTTTTGGTAGTGAGAGATTGAATGACCAACTCTTTTATTTTCCTTGCTTATGGGAGGCTGTGATTGACCCTCGGAATTTGTTTTTGCTATCTCTTTTACTACTTCCTGACTAAGAACTTGCCAGACTTCTTTTTGTTGAAAGCAACCCTTACTGTTTTTTTTAAATCAGTGTCCACAGTGATCGATACTTCTGCTGGCAGTCAGTGTTCCCCCCCTTAGACCTCACTTAATTTGACTATGATAACATCCCTTTGATTTCGATTTTCGCCAGAAAATTTCTCAACTTGCATGCTACACGTCTGCCACTTCGCCTTTATCGAGTCTCTGTTAGGGTCGTTGACTTTCCTGACTCAGTTAAACGGTATTGCGAAAATCCTTTTATTTTTTTCCACCTCTTATTTAGTGTCATGATGATCATGGTTCCCAAACCAGCCTGCAATGGAAGGGCGTAGCTTATGCCCAATGACTGTGGTGTTCTGGTCGCGAATCCCAACCTTGACAGTAGCGTTCAAGCGAGGAATAACCAAACTCAAATGGATACCTCATCCTAGTTCTGCCCATGAAATCCTTAGCAGCGATATTTAGGTTATGTGCCCACTCGCTACCATATCATGCAGTCATACTGTCAGTCATGACATGAAGTAGATGACCACAATTCTGAAATTAAATGCAGGCGGGCAACACTAATTCCATACATTTCTCGATTGGAAGAGGGTTTATGAGAATCGCATCCTTATCCGATTGCCTGTTATTCCTTTATGAATAGTGAATGTTTCATATTGGGTTGACTTCCTTATTTTTTTTAGCCAGCGAAATCACTTTAGACCATTCCTGCGTCGAAGCGTTGTTTTTAATTTTGTAATTGTTGAATTTAATTATGACTCCCTGCGTTTTCGTTTTCTCAATTTTGTAACTGTTGAAATTTAATTATGACTCCCTGCGTTTTCATTTTCTTAAGTTTGTAACTATTGAAATTTAATTATGGCTCCCTGCGTTTTCGTTTCCTTAATTAGTAACTATTGAAATTTAATTATGACCCCCGCGTTTTCGTTTTCGTGTGCCTGCGAGTTGCATGTTATGCTCCATTCCTGACAGGTTGAGATTTATGGTGCGTCGATATTTAATAGTAGCACTCTGCCCCCCTTTTTGTAATGATTCAATAAAGTTAATGGCCAGTGGATTGGTATTTGGATGAATCTAGAATAGATTTTAGTTGGAGATTTAATTAATAATAGCAATAAAAGCAAAGCAATCTACTTTTTCGATAAGAGCAATCTCATTTATTTTAGTTAATGTTTCATAACAGCAAGCTACTTTATTTTAGTTAGCGTTTAATAACAACATGCTACTTTATTTTAGTAATGTTTCATTTAATGATTAATGGCTAGTAGATTGAGATTGGGATAAACTTGAATTGCCCAATTGGAATGTATAACGATTAAAGTTGAATGGAAAATTGTTGGAGTTATGGTTATGTAGCTCTTAATTCACTTGCACCTTGAATTAATTTGATAGTTGTATTCCGTCATGAATAAATGAGAAGCATGGTTGATTAAGTAATTGTTCTCTTATCACTTTTAAAATCAAGTAGGTTACTCTTGCGCCTTTAGGAGATGCTTAAGTTTGATCGAATTGTAAGTTTATAATAGAATTTGTATACCATGAAGTTTTAGGATGTGAGACTGATTATGTAATTTGATTACCTTGCTCCATGAATCAATAGATATATATTTGCACCATGATATGTATGGATGGTCTTGGGTGTAGTTACTCCATCCGCCACTATACGGTTAATTATAGTTGAATGTAATGATGGATTGATCCCGTGCCTGGACATAAATTAGATGTCATCCTTTGCACCTTGAAAATAAAAATAAATTGTTTACATTGTGCATGAACTTACGCCATTTATGATGGATTTAGTAATCAAATTCTCTTGAATCTTGGAATTTATGTGATGTGTGACCGACTCATAGAACACTATCACTCATCGATCATCGTTGATGTCGTTGTCTTAGCATATTTGGATTGATCTTGTTTATGTCGAGCGGGATGTAGACACATCCTTGTTCCTCAAAACAGTCGCCATCCCTGAGACCTTAAATGGTCAAAATCGATGGGAACGTGGCTTGACGTTGCTTATGTGTCTTGTATGTCCTAACCATTGCACGGTAGGACGGGCAGGTAGTCATTCTCATTTTTCGTCGGTTGATTGTCATCCATTGCTTCCAGATGCTTGATGTGCTTCTTAGGTTGTTATGTTGTTGTCGCATTAGTTGCATGCGTCATGTTCATCATCATGTTGTGATGAGTATAATGTTTTTATTACCCTTCTACACACACACACAAAAAAAAAAACTAAAAAGGTAAAAAAAATTGCACTTGTTATGCAAGGATCGATGTCGTGACGGAATGGAGGTATGTTAGTCAAATTGCAACATTAATATGTTCATCATTGTGTAACAACAAGGCTATGTTTGTAACACTATGACAATATGGGTATGTTTGTCACATTACCACGACAAGGTTATGCTTGTCACATTGCGATGGAAGGGCTATCTTTGACACATTGCAACATTACTATCTTTATTAGATTGTGACACTACCATGTTCATCATATTGCAACATTAATATGTTCATTACTTTGTGATGGAAAGACTATGTTCGTCACATTGTGACAATAAGGGTATGTTCGTCACAATGTGACGACAGGTTATGTTCATCACATTAATACAATAGGACTATGTTTGACGCATTGCAACATTAATATGTTTGTTAGATTGTGACACTATTATGTTCGTCACATTGAAAATTTACTATGTTCATCAATTTGTGACGACAAGGCTATGTTCATCACATTGTGACAATATGGGTATGTTCGTCACATTATGACGATGGTGCTATGTTTGTCACATTTCGTGGACAAAGTTTTGTTTGAAAAATTGTTACATTAATATGATTATCATATTATTATAGTACTATGTTCGTCACATTGCAACATTACTATGTTCATCACTTTGTGATGACAAGGCTGTGTTTGTCACATTGCGACAATATTGGTATGTTTGTCACATTGCAACGATGGGATATATTCATCACATTACAACAACATGGATATGTTTGACACATTGCAACATTACTATGTTTGTTAGATTGTGACACTACTATGTTAGTCAAATTGCAAAATTACTATGTTAATCACTTTGTGACGACAAGGCTATGTTCATGACATTGCGACAATATGGCTATGGTTGTCACATTATGACATTGGGGATATATTTGTCACATTACGACAACGGGGCTATGCTAATCACATTACGTCATTACTGTGTTTTTTAGATTGTGACACTACTATGTTCATCACATTGCAAGATTACTATGCTCATCACTTTGTGACGACAATTCTATGTTTGTCACATTGAACCAATATTGGCTATGTTTGTCACATTACCATGGTGGGATATGTTCGACAAGTTGTGACATTACTCTGGTTGTCAGATTGTGTCGCTACTATGTTTTTCATGTCGCAATGTTAGGTTTTGTTCATCATAATTGAACATTGGGTCATGTTTGTCACATGACAATGTTGGTTTATGTTCAACACAAAACGAAAATGAAATTTTGACAAGTTTTTTTTTTATTTTTTAAATCTAATGAATTGTTTCCTTTGTCACAAAGATAGAAAATTTGAACCGATGTGATGTATTACATAGAATTCAACTTAAGATCATACTTGTTCTAAGGACATTGATAGCAAATCATCTTTAATTTTACATATGGTGATTTTTACTTGTTCTAAAGAAATTGATAAAAAATCATCTTGAACATTGTAGATGATGAATTATAAATTTTCTAAAGTGTGAATACATTAAAATATTATTAAAGTATTAATAGAGTAATAAATAATACATTAAATTACCCCGGATGGGGTGTTATGTCAGTCCACATGGCACGCAGGTGGAGCGGGCACATGCCAACGGGGCATGGAGCCATGTGACGGGCTCGTGCCACCGTCCGCCACTCCTCCACTGCATTAAAACGCCCTTATGGCGATGGGAAGGCAAGTTAATGCCCACACTTGGCCCCTGCTTGGCATTATGGAGCTGCTACCGACTATGGTTCATTGTTTATGTTGCTGGTTCATTCGGCTCTCCATCCCGCAGCCTTGGTCCCCCCGGACTATGACTTCTGGTTCTTGAGGGCTCCTCTCACCCCACACCACGCCGACCATCGCTCTGCGAGCACCATGCCTCGACGCAAAGAATGTTTGCGAGGGAGGCCGAGGCGGGCCTCTCCATGGAAACCGTGCCGACCCTCCCTTTCTCCATCCAATTCACCCCCCCCTGGTAGGGCTACCAGCCAAGCTGAAATTCATGACTCTACCTCTCTCAATTTGCCGACTGTAGACTCCTTATGCCAGGAACTAGTTCCTCGGCTTCCTGGCACGATTCGTCGTCTCCTCTTCGCTCCAGTCCACTCTTCTCACCCGGCTTCTACAAGACTGATAGGGGCCGACCAGCCTCCTCCTGTCCGGCCGCCTGACCACCCCACCACTACCACTTCTGACTCAACCACCGACGACCCGCTGAAAGACAAGCTAGCCATTCTGTATGACCTCGTTTTCGAGCTCCGTCAAGGGGTAGAGGATTTGCGTTTCAGGTTTCAGCTCACCGATGAAAAGGTGGCGCAATTTATGCAAATTCTCTCTTCGTTATCTGCGACAGTGCATTCACCCCCGGTCCCTGCCAAGGAGGGCGCGGCGCCAACTGAGGACACCCCAATGCCGGAGGCAGCTGATATAGGCAAGGACAATGCGAATGAGAGAGAAGCAAAGTCGGCACCGGAGCGGGGGGAGCAGGCTGCCATGGAAATGAAGGATGATGGGAGAAATAGCCCGGGTGCAGCGACCAAGGAGCAGACCGAGACGCAGTGGGGAGATGGTACAACTTGGATCGAGGAGGAACTGTGGCGAGGGGATCTTAGCGCCCCCTGGCCAAGCTACGCGTCCGGTGTCTAGCATGCAGAAGTGTCAGGTTCTCTTTTTATATGCTTTGTCGATGTGTCAGTCTCCTCTTGTTTTAGATCACAGTTATGAACATGGTACCTAGGATGCTGAATGGGTTGGTTTCCCCTTTGTTGGGGCAACCGAGTGATGATGTGTCAATTTCTACTTTTTTCAGCTTACAGTGTAAGCAAATGTTGACTAGGCTGTTGACTGGGTTGGTTTCCCCTCTGTTGGGGCAGCCCAGTCACCACAGCAAAGACAATCTATGTATCTTTGTACTTCTTTTGCCTCTAGAAGGAACTTTATAATTTAAAACCCTCTTACTTACAAAAAAAAAAATAATACATTAAATTAAATTAAAATTAAAATTGTTAAATTATTATCATTACATTATTATTATTAAATTAATATTATTTAAATTATCTTTTAATTATTATTTTCTTATTATCATAAACTAAACCTTAATCAAAATAGCCTTAACTTTAATAAAACAATAATCATAATTTTATTGGGAATAACTCTAACCCTAATCTCACTCTAACCCTAATCTTAATAAGTATTAACAATAATTGAAATTTATAACAAAAATCATAACTTTCCTTTAAATTTTAATGCATTTATACTAAGATTAGTGTTAAGACATCCTGAGCTTATATCGATATTTATAATATTGTGAAAAATCTTTTGTTTATATGCATAATGTATAAAATGGGTTAATAAATATTATATGCATAATACATAAAATGCGTTAATAAATATATTACATTATTACCATAAAACACAATCCATATTTATAACTCATGTATATTTATATTTATAATATTGTGAAAAACACTATTTACATGTGTAATTTTACTATTTTATAATATTTTGAAAAACATTATTTATAATATTGTGAAAAGACTATTTTAATGCATTAAAATATTAATATAATAATAAATAATACATTAAATTAAATTCAAACTAAAATTGTTAATTTATTATCATTACACTCTTATTATTAAATTATTATCATTACATTCTTATTATTATTAAATTCTTATTATTTAATTTATCCTTTAATTATTATTTTCTTATTATTAAAAAAATAAAAAATAAAAAAATAAAAATTGAACTATGTAACTATTCAATACATTATAGAATCGAAGTATTCATATGCACATGAATATAAAAAGGAACTATGCAATATGAATCGAACCGTGAATAAACATGCGGCAGTAGCCACAGTGCACTCACAACAACCCTCGCGCATAAATCCAAATCAAACTATTCTATGAAATATAAAATCGAACTGTGAAACAACACGCGGCTGCTGGTACAGTATCCCGACCGCATAAAAATCCCGCAGGGCAACCACAGGGCATAAAAATCCAGCAGATAAATAATTCGTGGCCGACACTTCACGATCATGAGATGGCGCTCCATGCAATCACCCACAAACAACTGGTCAAGAAGGCGAAGCGCACTCCACCGCCCTGATCCAGTAAATAAAACCCTAAACACAGTAAAACCATTCAATCATACTTAGAAAGCCATTCTACAGAAAACCACCTTGATGACAAAAACAAAACAGCCCACTCTCTGGGCATCGCCGACTTACCAAATCCCACCTGCTATGCATATATAGTGGTATACATAAAAAGCATCAGACTTTTGTCTATACACGTGAAGTGGGCACATGTGAACAGTAAGAATTTGTACACAAGTTTGAAAACTTCAAAACACTGAACTAAAGACAGGGAAAAACCATTATTCTCTGGAATCGCAGCAGATATACGGTTGATAATGTGATAATACTGTCGATAAGGGAATCCTGCCAAACACAAGCAGACCACTCCAGAGTCCATAAACAAACCTTAAAAAACGACACAGAAAATACCTTTCTGCAGGGCCTGTCTGTTCTGCCTTCATCGTTTTCATACCTAAAACCTATATACTAAAAAAACAATTCAAATACGTTCACCATTCCTCCTCGGGATTGCTAGCTTACCAAATCCTCTCCCCTCTCTTTATATGTTCGTATCCATGGAATGTATCGATGTGGACACATATCACTAGCAATTATTGGAACACAGGTTTGAAAACATCAAATAAAGAAAGTTTGCCAAACACTAAACGAAAGAGAGACAATATCTAAATGACGAATTCAGTCTCCACTATTTCAATATGGCCATATCTCCACTAACTTTAAAAGATTGTGTGAAAATCATGCCTTTAGTAGTGTTTGTTAGATGACAGTATATTGTTTCAGTATATTGTTTCTGTTTTCTGGCAGGTCTACCATCACCATCACTGCACGAAAGAAAATGAAGACATCGCAACCATTTTATGTGATCTTTCATAAACTTCATTAATTAATAATATAAATACAGATATAACACTGTGTGCATCGTTTCATTGGAAATCCATAACCTAATTAAAGACATCCCACACAAACGCTGAGCACAAAAGCCAAAGACCATTAATTTGGTATTCAAAAACATTATAATACTATGTATAAACCAAATATTTATTATTAAGTGGGTTTAATGATTAAGAACATTTGTTTCCTTTTAAGATGTCATATGTTTAATTCAAGAGGAAGTAGGATATGTATAGTTTAATAGATTTAATCAGTTAAATAACTAGACTGAAGAATTTCATACACTAATTTGATGTCTAATTTAACCTTGACCTTAAAAATAAATTATTATTATTATATATGAACAAATCCAAATATAACAAACCATAAAACAAAACATATCCAGTAATATGAAAAATTAGGAAATAAGATATGTATAGCTTAGTAAATTTTATCAGTAAAATAGTTGGACTAAAAAATTTCATACACTAATTTAATGTCTAACTTAACCTCGATTATTATTATTATTATAAAATATGAACAAATCCAAATATAACAAACCATAAAACAAAACATATCCCCTAATATGAAAAATTAGGGCTATCCACATGTTATGCTCCATAGAACCAAATATATCCTTAGAATATGGACAGTTCATTCTGGAACTTCACTTTTAATAGTGGCCATGTTTTGTTGCCCATTATCATGTTTTCTGTCATTGTCGAATATATGTATTGGAAGATGGAAAATTTATGACAAATAATGGGATATGGTTCTTTCTATTGATATTAGATGTAATCAACATACTATTAAACCACGTAACTCTTATGATTCCTTTAGCATTGTAGCATTTATGTATGTTATATGACAATGTTTATCGTTTATATTTTATCATACATTACGATAGGAAGTAGTGTAGCTATTTAATATCAATGTAGTTATTATCATTATATTTAATATTTTAATTATTGCTAAGTAGTGCAGTGTTGGAAAACTAAATAAAAAAATTTTAATGTGTTTTATTTGGTTAATTTTGAGAATGGTATTCAATATAAATATAATAAAAAAACTAAAAACTAAGAGTTTAATACATTTCTTTCTTGTTTTTTCTCGAGATTACATGGTTTTGTTTATTCTCGAGATTGCATGGTTTTGTTTACTCGGTTTTGTTTACTATTATAGCCATATTAATTTCTTTCTTGTTTTTTTCTTGAGATTGATGGTTTTGTTTACTATTATAGCCATATTAATTGATACTTAAGAATAATGTTCTTACATATTAACCTACACGTACCATTAGCCATATTAAATTCTTTCTTGAGATTGCATGGTTTTGTTTACTATCATAGCCATATTAATTAATACTCGAGATTGCATGGTTTTGTTTACTATTATAGCCATATTAATTGATACTTAAGAATAATGTTCTTACATATTAACCTACACGTACCATTACCATTAGCTCCTGTAAATGGTAAGTTGTTGGAGGCATGCTCCTCTTCTTTCAAAGTTTGATGTAATCTCTCTAGTAAGATTCAAACAATTTTTATTTCCATATTCTACTTGCACATATCAAGAGGCCAATTCGTTGGATAGCTAAATAATTTTTTATAATATATAATTTAGGTTCTTGATTCTCGGTTAACAATTTTTATTTCCATATTCTACTTGCACATATCAAGAGGCCAATTCGTTGGATAGCTAAATAATTTTTTATAATATATAATTTAGGTTGTTGATTCTCGATGGATCTAATACGTACACCTAACAAGGATAAAAACTCCCACTCAAAATTTTCTTCAGTGCAATACCTCCATATTGCTAATGATACATTCCAAACAATAATGCATGCGCTAATGTAGTTGAAAGAGACCTCATTGGATGCTCCAGAACCTGTTCTCTTAGAGTAGAAGATTACCTTCACCGTGTAACATACCCAATATCCATGCTCAATATTATTAATGGGAAAACAACTTTTCCTGCTAAATACAAATTTAAATATGTCCTATACATAGAAAAGAAACCAAGGAGTAATAGGTTCATAAAAATTACCACAAAACAATATGTTGATTTACCCATGCATCTACAACATTTATAAAATTATGAATGCATGTGAATCCCAAAAAACATAACATAACATTTAGATATCATTTACACATATGAATAGAACATAAACACTCATCTATTTATAAATATTAAATAACAGAACATAAACACTTATCTATTTATAAATATAGCAACTTGTTACATATAAGGGTGAACCTCCCACCCATAAACATTGTTGCTCCATATAAGGATGAACCTCCCACCCATAAACATTGTTTCTCTATATATCAACAGTAGGTCCATAAGGAGATCGAACCCTCTAGTTTTCCACCCTCCACGGTGAGCAACCTAAACCCAAGTTCTACTCCTACTTTAGTTCCAATCCACTAATCCACCAACTCTCTCTTCCCCACAACCTAAGTAATGTACCGACTTCACTGCTCACAGTGCTTCAAGGTGTACTATTCATTTATCATGGCTTCCAATGCACTTGGTTGGTCATGAATCTCTTAGCTAGGGACTTCAAGAACTCCAGTTGTTTCGAATGGGTGCTCACAACAGTATTGACAAAGATCTTGAGAAATTTCCTCAATAGGAAACACACTAAGGCTTACAACTTGTTTTAAAAAAACAAAGGCCTTCTTTCTATCATAACACTAACACACAACCAAGAAATGACTTCCTTTAAGAACAACATGGTAGTTGACCAAAATCTGCATGCAAAAAGTGTCTCTATTCCCAAACAAATTCCTTCTTCTCCCTTTCTTCCTTGTCTCTCACTCTTCTAAAAGATGATTGTACTTCATCCCATGCTATCCAATAACTATGGGATATGACCCTTACAACCACTCTCTTACATGAGTTTAATGATTGGCATTGGGAACACTCAAAAACAAATAAAATGTTTACATAATGATAATAATATTAGGAATGTGGATTGGATTAATACCCATGAATAAAAAATTCCTTCGGTTGTAGAATCATAACCTCCCTTCATTTTCATCCCTCTTGTATGACATCCAATGATTATTATTTTTTATAATTAATTCAATGTTCATAATATACAATTTGGCCTCCAACCATATTAATCATTACCCCATATCGACTCACCACCTAATTCACATGTATAAAATTACATTACAATTTGTTGGGATTCAATTGGGGATGTTACACCCCAAGTATTCTAGTGACATTGACATGGATAATGAATGTATTGATGCTTGTATTCAAAGTCTATCCATGTATTTTGACTCCCAACCCAAGACAATGGAGGCCAATAAATTGGAATGGTCAACAATACATTTAGATGGGATAGTGTTTCAAGATGGACAGATCTCTATAGTTGTTCTCTACATCGAGATGGGGGATAAACTTCCAAATTCGAAACCTATGAAATATGAACTCTTATTTAATATCCTAAATACAACATTAATTGTAGGAAAAAATGATATTAAATGGAAAATCAATTACTCAATGACATAAGCGATTTATGTGGTAAAACCATGATGGCGTGTCAAGGAAACATCCATAGGGATAGGTGTCAATATCTTTATTATTCAAGATAGAATTAAATTCAGGATTACCGAGCTTCATAAATATACATCTATTTGCATAGTTAGGAGAACTACCACCCATTATAAAAACTTCCACTGGTGTTGTAAACCAACACCACTTGATATTTACATAAGTAAATTTTAGTTTTACATTTTCTTTTAATTGATTGTTGTAACATTTTAACAATCTCCACCCTAACAACCTGATACCTTTTCCTCTTTCATTAATCACCTCCTCTGCAGTCCAAGAGAATCCAAACACCACCACAACTTCTCTAAAAATACTAGTTTCATAAACATGTATGCACAATTTGTTCATGTACGAACTACTCCACCTTCATCTGTAACTTGTATTACAAAATCATGCATTGTTCCATTTTGAAATGTTAGATTGTTAGTCAAAGGAGAAACACCTTGACTATCACATAACACCTTATCCTGCACTTGTCCAAACTTACCTAATAGACCCTTCCATTCATGCAATACATAACCTAAGGTAGATCTCCTCTTGTCCAAATATCCTGCAAACTTTGAATCAACATAACCACAAAATAAATTACTAGAAAAATTGTAGGTTATATTCACACCTCTAAAATACTGAGGCACCCATTTCACTTATTACTTGTAGTTTCCATGTATCCATGCAAAACACTAACTTCATGTGAAATATGTGACCATTACATCAAATACATCAAACTTCCTACTAGGACATAAATCTAAAGAAATATTATAATGGAAATCCAAAGGGATACTTACCAGTTTCACATTATTCATCGAATTTATTGAGTATCTTCTCCATGTAATTCTTTTGAGATAAGCAAATTGTACCATCTTTCCTATTTCTATGAATTTTCATGCCCAAGATTTGTTGTAGATCCTCCTAGATCCTCCTAGATCCTTCATATCAAAGATCCTATCCAACTTAACCTATTGATCTCAACCATTCTTTTGCTTTCTACAATCATACCATATAACGACAAGATAATGAATATACAATAAACATAATGGTTATACTCACTTCTTGTAAAATT
>JZKD02S0710945.1:128433-143101 GCA_000966675.3 Picea glauca | reverse complement strand
GCAATCGCTCCTTCACCTGGCTGTGAAGTTTCTTCATCGCCTCTGCGAATTCTTCTACACTAGCGCTCCTAGTTGCAATCTGTTCTGAATCTCTCAATTCAGAAATTCCTCTCAGATGCATGCCATAAACAATCTGAAATGGACTTTGCCCTGTGCTTCTGTTAACTGAGTCGTTATAAGAAAATTCTGCTTGTGGCAATATGTTGTCCCATTGGCATGGTGTTCTGTCACCAAGCTTCTCAGCAAGTCTCCCAGACTTTTGTTCACCACTTCTGTCTATCCATCCATCTGAGGATGATAAGCTGAACTAAACGACAAGTTACTTCCCAGCTTATTCCATAAGGTCCTCCAAAAGTGTCCTATGAACTTGGTGTCTCGATCCGAAACTATGATCGTTGGTAAGCCGTGAATTCAAATGACTTCTTTGAAAAACAAATTCGTAATGTGAGTTGCATCACTGGTCTTATGACATGGAATGAAGTGTGCCATCTTGGAAAATCTATCCACCACCACAAAGATTGAGTCAAATACTCTTTGTGTTCTTGGCAACCCCAATATGAAATCCATGTTGATTTCATCCCACAGCCTCTCCGGTATGGGCAATGGTTGATAAAATATTTCATTATGTTTCCTTCCCTTCGAATGCTGGCAAATTCTACATCTGTCCACGAATATCTTGACATCTCTCGCATTCCCAGCCAAAAATATGACTCATTCAACTTTGCAAACGTCTTTTCGTGACCAAAGTGTCCTGCCAGTCCTCCACTATGTTTCTCCTTCAGCAAATTCTCCCTCATGGAGCATTTCGGAATACACAACTGATTACCTTTAAATAGTAATCCTTCGTGGATCATGTATTATTCCCATTTGCTTCTTTCCCTGAGAATTGGATTCTCATCTACTTCGTACACCTCCTTAAAATATGGATCATTTCTGTACATCTCCCTGAGGTCATCAAAACCCAACATTTTGACCCTAAACTCCTGCAACAACAAACACTTCCTGCTCAAAGCATCAGTAACTTTATTAGCAGTACCTGAAATATGTTTAATCACAAAAGTGAAATTTTGCATATATTCAACCCATTTGACATGTCTCTGATTCAACTTTTCATGTTGAGTCACAAATTGCAATGCACGATTGTCACTATACAAGACAAACTCTTTCAGGATCAAGTAATGCCTCCATTTCTTCAATGCCTGGATGATAGCATAAAACTCCTTATCATAAGTGGAGTACTTCACTTTCGCTCCATTCATATTCTCGTTGAAGTATGTTATCGGCCTGTCCTCTTGACTCAAGACTGCCCCTATTGCAAATCCACTTGCATCGCATTTCACCTGAAATGTCTTTTGGAAATCCAGCAACACCAGAATTGGTTGTTCCGTGATCTTCCTCTTCAACAGATTAAAACTCTTCTCAGCTTCTTTTGTCTAGTGAAAAGACTGGTGTATTTTCTTCACTGTGTCCATCATCGGTGCACTAATTCCACTAAAATTTTTGATGAACTTTCAGTAGAAACTAGTCAATCCGTAAAAACTTCTCACCTCAAAGATATTCTTCGGTGATGGCCAATTCTTGATTACCTCCACCTTATCTGGATCCATCCTCAACTCATATGCAGAAACAACAAATCCCAAGTAAATGAGATCTGTCTTCATGAATGAGGATTTCTTCATGTTTATCAACAGCTTCTCTTTCTGTAACCTCTGCATCACTGTAGCCAAATGTTTCATATGCTCTGCCACTGTTTTACTGAAAATCAGTATGTCATCCATATATACGATAACAAATTTTTCGATGAACTCCCTTAGGACTTCGTTCATCAACCTCATGAAGGTACTCGGCGCATTTTTTAAGACAAATGGCATAACAAGCCATTCATACAACCCTTAGTTGGTTTTGAATGTTGTCTTCCATTCATCAACTTCTCTCATATGGATTTGATGATAACCGATTTTCAAATCAATCTTTGAAAATAATTTTTCTCCACTCAAGCAATCCATCAGATCATCCATCCTTGGCAATGGAAATTTGTACCTGATGGTTATCTTGTTAATCGCCCTTGAGTCAGTACACATCCTCCAGCCTCTGTCTTTATTTGGACTGAGTACTATCGGAACAACACATGGACTCAAGATTTCCCTGACCAAACCTTTATCCAACAAATCCTGGACTTGTCTTTTAACCTCTTCATTCTCTTGCGGCGTCAATCTATATGTGGCTTTGTTTGGAAAACTGGCTCCTGGTATGAGATCAATATGATGACTCACACTTCTGATCGGTGGCAATGAACGAGGTAGTTTTTCCACTACTATGTCAACGAACTCTTCCAACAGTTCCTGAACTTCTTCTGGTAAATCATCCACTCTTGTGCTGGTTAAAACAATCTTCGGTTTCCTGACCACAATGAATTGCGGTTCTTCCTTCTTATTAACCTATATAAGAAGTTCCTTCCCACTCATGAGAAGTACGATGTTACTTACTTCCAGTTTCACCTCCTTATCCTTAATTGGAAGTAACATGTGAATCAACCCATTCTTCTCTAGGGTGTATGTGTTCATTATCCCATCATGAATCACATTTCTGTCATATTTCCATGGTCTACCCAACAATAGATGAAAAACATCCATGGGAATGACATCACAGAGTATCTTATCATTATATCCTCCTATCTTAAAATCAACCAAGCATTGTTTAGTGACAGTTACCTGATGTCCTTTTTGTAGCCACGAAACTCTGTATGGGCTTGGATGATCAATCGTCTCCAGCTCCATCTTTTATACCATCTCTGTAGAAATGAGATTATCTGTGCTACCACTGTCCACAATGACCTTGCATACCTTGTCCTTAGTTTTGCAAGAAGTCCGGAAAACTCTGTTTCTTTGGACTGGACTCTCCACCTCCTTCTCTAGTGTCAAAGATTTTTTCGCATCATCAACGATCTTCCACCTTCAGCATCTTCTGCCTCAATATCTCGCCTCTATGCTTCGGAGATGTGAGTCTCTCCTCCTTCTTTCTTTTTATCTGGACGCTCGTAAGACTTATGCCCATTCTTTCCACATGTGAAGCAGGTTATTACTCCACCTCTTCCTCTTCCCCTACCTCTGGTACGAGGAAAGATATTATTATCAACATAATCTCCTCTCTACTCAGTATGCTCCCCTCTCTGTTCAACATATTTCCCTCGTTGTGAGCCTCCACCTCTCTCAGTTTGAGTTTGAGGTTTCTTCCAGTCCTCCTTGGGCTTTTAGTATTTATCTTGGGCAACTGATTTCCTTTTGGGCTGACTTCTGCCTCGACCTCTTTGACCCTGCTTTCGGCTCAACTTCTCTTCCTCTTTTAGAGCCATGTGATAAGCATCTTCCACTGTTCGGATGGTTACCATGCTCATCTCATCCTGAATGTCGTATCTCAGGCCATTCATGTATCTGGAAACCTTTTCATCATCGCTTTCCCGATGACCTGCCCTAATGTTCAGCTTGTAGAATTCTTTAGTATATTCCTTCACTGTCATCAGCTTTTGTCTCAAGTTTTTCATTCTTCGAAACAGAGTAATATGGTAATCTTTGGGGATGAATTTCGCCTTCATCTTTGCGATCATTCTATCCCAGCTTTTGATCTTTTGCTTACCTTTGCAACGTCTGTCAGCTTGTAGCTCATCCCACCACAATGTTGCATGTCCCTTCAATCTTGTGACAGCATGCTTGACCTTCTTGTCTTCTTCGACATCTTCATAGTCAAAGTATGTGTCCAGGTCTCTAATCTGGTCTAGAAGCTCCTCTGCATCCAGATTTCCCTCATAAATTGGAATGTCCATTTTCGCTCTTGCACCCATTCTTGCAATAGCTCTGATCAAACGTTTGTTTGTTGCATCTTCGGCGACAACTTCTTCTTCTTCATGTTCGGCCTCAAGTTCACTTTCGGAATCACTAAGATCCCCGACACTGACTGTGCATCTTTGTGTTGTCTCCATGTCTTCAAGTCTGGCGCGTAGATCACGCATTTATTTTTCCATGGCTGGATCAGTCATCTGCCTACCTCTTCTTCTCAGTATTTCCCTCTCCTCTGGTGGATCGGGTGTTTGTCTGTCCCTTCTCCTTGGCGGCATGGTGAATTCTCTTTTTCTCTTCTACAGAAAGCAAAGAGCCTTTCTGAGCTCTGATACCAAACCTAACACAGCCCCCTCCTCAACCCGTAGGTCGGAAGGTCCACGTACACAAGATATTTCCCCTTACACTGGCCCGAAGAGCTTTCAGAAATGGCTCTTCTATTTCCCCTTCAGGAAATCTGCACCCACACTCAACTTTAAGAATTTCCCCCTTGTACTTCGGGAGATCGGACTTTGCACTTTCGCGAATCCGGTGGTCAAGCATATTCTCTCTCTCTATCTCCGAAACCACAAAAACAGTCAATGCTAACCCTTTCTCTCCCTAACCGGATTTCTCCTTATCGCATTTTTGGCAGTCGTGATGTCAAGCAACTTGTCCCCGCGATTCCCGAAACCCGATTTTACGAAATTTCGATGTTCTTGCAAGGTTGACTTTTCAACGCCCCTTTACTCTGTCGGGACTTCGGACTTCGCGATATCGTGAATCCTAATGCAAGGAACTCGGGTATTTTCCCCACAAAAACCCGAAATGGTCAACGGAGTTTGACTCCGTGTCGATAGTGCTCCACCTGTCCACCTCCCGATTCTATGGCCCACACAATCCTCTCGTTCCTTCAGGACTTCATGTTTCATGATTTCGTGAACTTTGATACCAAGTCTTCGGCCCTTCCACTCACGAAATCCCGATAGGCGATTTCACAAGTGATACAACGACCCCTTGTTGACTTTGGATCGATGGCTCTGTCTCTCCTGAGCTTACACCTTTAGGAATACTCACGATAACTCCCCTTCTCTTTTGTGAGATTTGACGACTCATGGGACTTCGCGGATTCTCCACAGAGAATTCTGACCGTCTGTCTCTTTCCTTGAGAACTCGTCCTCCTGCGGTCCGATGTCGCTATGCCTTCCTTCAAATTTTCAAGGTGGTTGGCCTCGTGCCTTCCTCTGCCTCCTTCGAAGGTTCAAATCCTTCTGAATTTTATCCAACTCTAATCCTTTCATAAAACCCCTGCTCGCACTTCTTGCGATAGACCTTCAAACACTTTCAAGTGCTTGACTCCCTTCGACTCTGTGCACACCTGTAGCAGCAGTCTCTCAATACTTCGCTCAGGTCCACAACTCTGAGACTTTACTCGGCCTGTGCACTCCTTGCATGACTCCTGTGCCTGAATGCACTTCTGAGGAAATGAGAACAAAAGATATCTAGTCTGAGCTTCCAGAGACAAACCTTTGAACCCTTTGTCAATGCACTCCTTGCGGAAAATTCAACTGCACTCCTTGCAGGAACTCTTGCTCAGATAGAGAAACAATTGAAACTCATTTCTCTTACTCTCTTTCTCTCAGATTTCAAACATTCAACAAGAAATCATTCATACCTAGCATAAAAGCAATTGCATGACAAAAAGAGTAAAACATTCATGAGCATAACATTCAAATATGCATACATAGAGAATAATTGAACACCATGAGTCTGAATCAAAACCTTCTTTGTATTAATCTATAACTTCTGTACATGGAATTCTCACTACAACTCTCTTCTTCTCTTCTATGATCTCAATTGGCATAATCTCATGCTCATCCTGCTCTAATGTTACAATACACAATGAGGGTGTTTATATCCCATTTCCCTCTTGCGCTCTAAAACTGTCTAATCTAACATTGAATTCTATCTACTTGCATTAACTACTATAAATGCCTTCCACCTACTAAGGACGAGAGCGGATTTCTCAAGGTCCGATTACATTTTACAAGGGCGCTCCTTCTTAATGGCTTCATTAATATTTTAAGACATTTTCAAAATTTGTGTTGGGCACTTTTCCAACTGTCCGTTGTCTCCGCACTGGCTCACTTGAGATGCTCCTACATCACTAGTCCTGGATAAAGTTAACCCAGAAGAAATGCCYAGGTGTMTAGGGAGTGAAATAGTACTATATCTAGAAAATATATATGCAACGTGMATACATATTAATAAAATTGAACTATTAGTACAAAATAGTAAAATTCAAAAACATAAACACAAACAATTTGAGAATTATATGATATTTAAATCTACAAGGATACATGTGGCGTAGGYGACTTGTCCATCCTATATGGACATTCCCCGACATCGCCTAGTCCCAAATCCTGTAGAAACACGAGAACATTAAAAATTTGAGGATGCCATTAAATAAAGAAATGACTATTATTAGTTTATCAAATGTGATACATACCTCTGTGTAGGGTGCACCCAATGAACATGTTGTCTCTGCTACTTCATTATTGGTGTGTTTAGGCACTAATGCATCCATCGATGTAGAGGGTCTGCTGCTCAGACATAACAAATACAAAACAAAATACATTAAAATATCGATATAAATACACAAAATACAAAATAAATATATAATAATGAATGTTATAGAGAAAGTTAAAATATTGACCTCCTCCATGAAGCTATCTTTTCCACTGGGTCTTATAGGACCATAGCATGTATTCCTGCAACTCGAGCATCTTTGAGGTTCACATGGACGACTGTTATGTCCATGTTGCCTCTCCTCATTGTACAATCCTATGCATGATAAAGCTCCAACCCCTCTATCAATTTCACTGGCAGACACCTCCTGCCAAGATAGTGCAACAAAGCTATTATGTTGCACTAGGATATGAGTCAATGATGAAATAACTCATTATACATGTTGCAATCTCTTTGCAACAACAAGATGTTGGGTAGGGGAATTGGGCCTTTTCTTAGGGGGACGAGGACCTAACATAAGGTTGCACCTGACATGCTCTCAGTCCTATGAAAACCCTTAATCCACCCCCTGCAACTCACCAATGTCAAATTAGTTGACATTCTTACCCAAAATAAACTCAACCCATAATTTTCTCATAAAGTATAAAGGAATCTCCCTATTATTGCAGGGAGATTTATCAAAAAATATATACCACCTATCCATCCAATTTTGACTAATCTGGGGATGGATGCACCAGTCAGTGGAGATGTATTTCTTGGTAAATGGTAGTTCTTATCC
Organism: Picea glauca; assembly: GCA_000966675.3. Lineage (NCBI taxonomy): Eukaryota > Viridiplantae > Streptophyta > Pinopsida > Pinales > Pinaceae > Picea > Picea glauca. The sequence goes on along the minus strand of JZKD02S0710945.1, from coordinate 135,982 downwards.
ATTTATAGGATCCCTAAAAATAAATAATATTTGTTGTTTTGAAATGCCCAGTTCTTTGACTTAGTTTATGTCCAAACCATTGCTATAATACTCATACACTATTTCCCTATAATTATAAATAGAGGTCAATTTCCTTTGGGCACTTCGAATGGAATTCACAATGATGTCCAAGTAAGTGGCCAAGGAGACTTTGCTAGGCTCTATAATGTCCCTTAATTGTTCCTCAAGGATTCTTATTATAACCAACCCCTCAACAATTTGAGTGTTTACATTGGGTGGTTGTGGTGGGCTAGGGTTTTATCTTCTTGGTTTTATTCTGAGCATTTTACATTGTCTTGGGGTTCTATTATATTATATATGCTTCAATTTAAAAGCCATGGAATGTAAATTAGGTTGGTTTTTTAATTAAAATAAAAAATTACATTTTTTTTTAATTTAGATTCTTGGGAGAAAATACTAAATTGGAAATGAAAAAATTTGGCTAAAAATAAGATAAATCAAACACACACATAGTGGAAATATCCTCCCTTTGTATTTCCTCTATATTTCCTCTCTCCTTTCTCAATGAAAGTAAAAAAAAGAGCGATATTTTTGGACAATGAGCACAAATCACGCTGGAGACCCTTTAAAAATGTTTAACAGAAGGAACCCTTTAAAAAGGTTTAATAGAAGGAACGATAATGTGCATGTGTTCTTAGGAACACACATCCATTCCTGCCACTAAACCTACGTGGCAAGCCTCGTGGAGGCTCGACCACTTCCAAACCTATAGGTTTAGGAATGCCTGCGTCCATTCCTGCCACTAAACCTATGTGGAAAGCCTCGTGGAGGTTTGACCAATTCCAAACCTATAGGTTTAGGAATGCCTACTCACATTTGTGCGAGTATGATTTCGACATTTTCAACCGCGAACTTCTTGCACTCACCCTTAAGTCAATATTATTTTTGTTAGTCTCATATTCATGAGACTTGATTTCTTTCTCATACTAATTGAATTTAGGCTATAAAAGTACTATGTCTAGAAATTTCCCTTATCATAATCCAATGCCCATAAAATTCTTGGTGGGGAACGACCTTCTTAGCTAATTTGAGAGAACAATTTATGTTTTGATTGTTTATCTATCTTCTTACTCAAAATCACCTATGTGAAAATGTTAGTTTCTTTTTCAAAATTGAACTTTCTTTGGAAGTACACCCCCCTTGAATTATTTTTCTTGTAACTCCATGGATTGAATCCTTAAGTGTGACAATTAGAATTATTGATAAAAATGACCTTTAAAATAGTTTTCCAGTCACAACTTCCTTATTTCTTGATTCTTCTTTAGATTCAAACTCACAACCAAGATTTTATCTTACCATTTTTTACAGTGGTTCTATCACATCTTCTTCCATTAGATCATCTTTCTATACAAATCTTATTTTTTTTATGACTCTGAATTTTCAAGAGTCTCCATCACAAAATCCAAAATGCATTCATTTTTTTTGGTTGATCCACTTCAATTGTGATCACTTGAAATTTCTTTAACTTTATTTCTTTCCACATTCTCCTTAGTAAATGAAAAATTAGTTTGACCTTGCAAAATTTCTTGTACTTCGTCCTACGTATGTGTGTTTTCCAATGTTCCAGTTTCTACATCTTCATGATGAATGCATTGAAACATTTTTCATGTTAAAAATTAAAAATTCAGATGATGTAGATCATACTTCCATATCCTATCTTCTTCAAAACATAATTATTTCGTCATCTCTTCAACTATACTAAATGTAGGTGTGATTTTAACTATAAACGAGAAAATTTCTTAATTCAATCTTTCCCTAATATATTCCTGGAAAGAAATACGAGGTGTTAGGAAAAGTGGAATTCGATTTAATTATGAACCAAAAACTTTGATAACAATGTAGTCTTTAAATATGAATAAGCCTCCAAATTTAATGTCCTTGATGGATTGAATAAATATGTTTCATTCTTTAAGCATCCTGGGAGGATATTTATTAAGTATTATACCTAAAACCATATAGAAGAAAACTGACTCACAAAAATTTCGGAGACGGGGAAGCAAAGAAAAAGATTTGTTCAGATTAATGAACGAGAAATACACACACACACACACATGTGTGTGTGTGTGTGTGTGTGATCGGTTTGAAACGGTTTAAGATGGTTGGAAGCGGTTGGAGAGAAACCACAACTAATTCTCCATTATTCTAACTCTCCCCATTAATGGAGAAAGGATTTACATCCACGCCTAACATATCCCTAAACAATTCAAATTTGATCTTCCTAAGAGGCTTAGTGAAAATATCAACAACATTTTCACTAGTATTACAATACATTAAAGAAATGTCATTAGACTGCATATTTTCTCAAACAAAATCGAATTGAGTATCAGCATGCTTTGTCCTTGAATGATAAATTGGATTATTTTCCAACTTGATTGAGCTCTGGTTATCACATTTGATTATAGTAGCTTTCTTTTTTTCTTCTCCAACATCTTGAAGTAGTCTTCTCAACCAAACAACTTCACAAGTTGTTGCACACAATGCTTTATGTTTTGCCTCAGTGGATGACAAAGATACAATAGGTTGATTCTTGAAACAATCTCGGATCTAATGCCAATAGCATAACCTTTAGTAGATCTCCGATCATCCGAATTTCCAGGCCAATCTGAATGTGAGTAACATGTTAGCTCAACATCGAATGAATCAATATACTTAATACCATAATAAATTGTGCCTTTGAGATACTTGAGTACCCCTTTCACTGCATTCCAATGGATTTCTAGATTTTTAGCCATAAGCTGACTTAGCACACTAACAGAGTATGCTATGTCAGGTCTGGTTGTAGTGAGATAATTCAATCCTCCCATCATTTGTCTATACACTGTATAATTAGCCTCCTTTGAACCATCATCACAATAAAGTTTCATGTTCTGCTGCATTGGAACATAATAACCTTTACACTGATCCATTTCAAACCTCTTAAGTACTTCTCTGACATATTTACCTTGAGACACAAAGGTTTGACCAACATTTCTCCAAACTTCAAGGCCAAGACAGTAATGTAACTCACCAATATATTTCATTTCAAATACATGTGACATATGCTTCTTGATTCCACTAATCAATTTTTTTGAATTTCCTGTAATAATTAAGTCATCAACATATAAGGAAATCAATACAACATGCCCCTTTTCATCAAACTTGGTATATATATTTGCATCACTTTTTCTCCGCATAAAACCCTATTGAAGAAATAATGAATCTATCTTCTCATACCATGACCTAGGTGCATGTTTCAGTCCATATAATGCTTTCTTTAATTTACATACTAAATGTTTTTAACCACTTTTCACAAACCTCTCTGGTTGAGTAAGGTAAACCTCCTCCTTTAACTCACCATTCAGAAAAGAAAACTTTACATCTAATTGGTGAAGCTTCAAATTGTGTTTTGTAGATAGTGAAATTAACATTCTGATAGTGTTTAATTTAGCTATTGGTGCCAATGTTTTTTCATAATCAATGCCCTCATTCTGTGAATACCCTTTTTCCACCAATCTAGCTTTATATTTATCTATACTACCATCTTCTTTGAATTTAGGTTTGTATATCTATTTACATCCTATGGGATTTTTATCTTTAGGCAATTTAGTCAATTCCCAAGTTTTGTTTTTCATTATAGAGTCATATTCTTCCTCCATTGCTTCTCTCTACTCTTCATGTTCATTAGCTTCATTAAAACTCATGGGTTCTATGACATTTGAAATATTAGTCATTAGGGCATAATCTTTATATTTTTCAGGCAGACGAACCTGTCGTAAAGATCTTCTCAATTGGTTGGTGACTTCTTCTTTGTTTTGTGATTCTTCACTGCTAGATGTATCCATGTCACTCGGTGCCTTTTCCTGCTGCTGCTTCTCTTCTTTGACTTCCTCATCTTCAAGAAGTGCATGCCATCTTTCATGACTGTTGTCCTCATTGTTTCCTTCTACATGTTCATGGAAGATTACATATCTACTTGAAAACACTTTTAGAGTAGATGGATCAAACAATTTATATGATTTAAATTTTGAACAGTACCCTATAAAAATACATTTGATAGCTTTAGCATCAAGTTTCTTCATGTTCTCCTTTGGAATATGTGCAAAATCCTTACACCAAAATATCCTTAAATTATTAACTGTTGGCTTAGAATCATACAAGGCTTCAAAAGGAGTTTTATGATCAAGACACCTTGTTGGACTTCTATTCTTTAAGTAAACAACAGTGCTAATGGCCCCAACCCAAAAATAATTTGAGATATTCTTACCTTTCTTAATACTTCGTGCACACTCCACCAGAGTTCTATTTTTCCTTTACGCAACTTTGTTCTTCTATTGAGTGTGGGGTACTGTAAATTGTTGTACTATTCCATGATATTTGCAATACTTGATGAAGTTCCTCAATCTGTACTCTCCCCCTTGATCTGAGCAAAGGTTTTTTATGAGTTTTCATGTTTGCTTATCCACCATGTTTTTAAATTCCTTGAAGTATTAAAAAACATCACTCTTTTTCCTAAGAAAATAAACCCATGTGTATCTTGTGTAGTCATCAATAAAAAAATAAGAAATAATAAGCACATCCTAGCGACTTTGTGTGCATTGGTCCACAAACATCAATGTGCACAAGTTATAATAGATCTCTTTCTCCCCTATCATGATTAGAGGGGAATTCATCTTTGTGCATCTTTCCTAATGCACAACCTTCACAAGAAGCATACTCATTCTTCAACATAGGGAGTCCTTCAACCATGCTTTATTTTTCATAATAACAACAAATCATGATAATAAATATGACCATACCTTTGGTGCCAAAGAGTTTATGTAAGGATAGTCACAAAAGTTAAAGCTTGATGATTCTTTCTCCTGACATCAAGTTTGTATAGGCCTCCAACTCGGACTCTTGAAACAACAATTATGTAATGATCGTGCAAGTCCTTCACTATACAATGTGTCTTGAAGAATTCGACCTTCAAATTCTAATCTGTAATGGTGGACACATAAATCAAGCAACTCGGACTCTTGAAACACCAATTATGTAATGATCCTGCAAGTCCTTCACTATACAATGTGTCTTGAAGAATTCGACCTTCAAATTCTAATCTGTAATGGTGGACACATAAATCAAGTTTTTCTTTATCCCAGGGACATACACAACATTGTGAATGTGTCTCACAGTACCATTAGAAAGTGTCACTGGAATATCTCCATATCCCTTGATTTTATAAGAGCGATCATCTCCAAGATAAATATGGGCACCATTATGTTTGTATACCAGTTTTTGTTATAGGTCATGTGAATTGAAGCCCTAGAATCAACAAACCATGCATCAACTTCATCATTTTCAACAGACAATGCAACATTCAACACAAACAATTTGAGATCTTTTGGTTCAATATTCGGGTTTTCTTCTACAAAGTGTCCTAAATGTTTTCTATTTTTATGCCTAGCCTCATCATCATTTTTCTTCTTATAACATTCTCTTGCAAGATGCCCAGTCCTACCACAATAAAATCATTTAGGTTCGTTAATATTAGATGGCATACCTTGATTTGGCTCATTTGGTTTTGACTTCCTCTGAAATGAACTTCCTCCTCTACCTCCTTCTCCTCGTTTCCCTTTAGGGAATCTCTTCTTTGTCCATAGTGCTAAGTCTGAATTTTGAGGCTTCAAATTAGCGTGCCTCTCTTCCTCTTGCAACAATATACCAGTTCCTCAAAAGTTGGAGCTTTCTCCCTCACTATAAGGTCTATTATAAACATTTGATAGTCCTCTAGCATTCCATTTAGGGAAATTGTGACAAGGTCAGTATTTGCCACTTTTTCTCCTATATCTCTCAATTTATCTTTCATTTCTTTAATTCACCCAAGAAAAGTATTGAGAGACTCATTTATATTCATTTTAATACTTAGCAACTTACTTTTTAGGAAAAGAATGTGATACGTATTATTAGTTTGATACACATCTTTAAGTGTTTTCCACATTTCACTAGAAGTCTTAGCATCTCTAATATGTGGAATTATGCTATCTTTACAGACATCCAATTTATTGGATTCGTTGAAGTAGGTTTCTGCCAGCAGATTCACCATCCTTGCAACTTCGTCGAGAAATCAGTCTCCTTTTTTATTTCTTTATCGCCACACGATGTAAAATCGCAGCCTCACGATTGATGGCTCAAGAAGTCCATGGTTACGTAGAAGTTTTTATGAATAGTCTTGTTTCAAATGTTCCCAAAGTTGTGGTTCTTTGTCAAGTTGAGAAAGCCAAGGACGAAATGCAGGCAATGAAAATTCGCAGCAACGATTCTGCATTTACCCATTCACTGTAGAGCCGCGCGTTCTCGAACCAGACTTCAAAGGTTAAATGCAACAAAGATTCGTGGAATTGATTATGCAGATTGCATATCTCAAATTGCAGGCGCGATTCCAACTCCCATATGCGCAGACCAGATGCTCCACGTCCTCTCCTTCTTCGCTCAGAGATGCACGCACTGACAATCCCATCGGTGGTCGTGCTTCTCCTGCAGCAGTACCTGTGGTGCGTTCTCAGTGCTGCACAAGGGAACTAGACGATCCTCTCTCAAATCTCAACTCTCCCTTCACGCTCAATAGGCAGCTCCACGCCCTCTCCAGATAGTCTGCCTCTCTCCTTCTCGACGCACCAACAACGATCTCTCATAGTAGATCGCGCAACCTCCAGTAGGGATGATCCTTCACTCTCGTGATAGATGCGCACTAGCACAGCCGTGAGTACTCACAGCTGGTGAACGCCGAAAGGCTTAACGTTGGGTGGCATTTAAAACGCAGGCAAAACCTGGCATGGAATTGAAAATCGGAAGCGGAATAGTGGGTAGAGGAAGCCATAAGCATCCGCCCTGGTTAAAAAATGACGGCGCACTACAAAACGTTTTAATTTGCATCCAATTCCACACAAATGAAACGGCAGCAGTTCACATCCACGCGGCCATACGCATTTGTCCAGTTTATTAATCACTGTTGTTATTTTTTAATATTTCTTAATCACTGATCGTGGCAATCTGGTGATGAGCAATTAATTTTTTAATTTTATTTAGTAAATGTGAAAAAGTAATCACATAAACGGACGTCTTTATAAATGAGCGGAAGTTAATTTATCAAAATCTCATCCATTGATTAGAGATCGGAGACGGGGAAGCGAAGACAATTATTCGTTCGGATTAATCAACCAGAAATACAAATATATATATGTGATCAGGATCGGTTTGAAACAGTTTAAGATGGTCTGAGCCTGTTGGAGCGAAACCCCAACTAATTCTCCATTATTTTAATTACTTAATTACTAGCACAGCAGCTAAATAACTGCCGGTTAATGTCGAAAGGTTCATAAGATGAGAATATATTAAATTCTTTAAAAGAATATATCAAATTTTATTGTTGATTAAGAAATAAACGGTTGCACTTCATTTATCTAGTGTTAATATTTTAATTTATGTTAATCACTTACGTGGCAATCAGTTAGCTATCAAAGTAATTTTTAAA
>JZKD02S0710945.1:54854-65988 GCA_000966675.3 Picea glauca | reverse complement strand
AGCCTGCATCATCAACAAATCATGTCAGAACATATCCATATCATATCATCTAGTCAGATGCACTAATATCACAGTAAAACAATCAAACCCCAATGGCACACTCCCTGACTCGATCAAGAGTCCAAGGGGTTCCATCGATGCCTCTAGATCCTCAAGGTCCAAAACCCTGCACATTCAGTAAAACCGAGTCAATAACACCTGTCTATGTCAATGTAGTAAAAGAACATGTCATCTACCCATAACGCATCATAATCAAAGTCAAAAGTTTTAATAGCATAATAATTCGGATCACTTGCAAGCAAGTGTCCTCAAAGAATAAGTTCACTCAGTGCGTCAGAGCGAGATGTTACATACACCCCCTCTTTGTCTAAACTTTGTCCCGAAGTTTCATAGTATATATGATGAAATAAAGTGTATCACAGTATCATACGTCTATCTATCAAACAAAAATGGAAATTACTGGCGCATATCATATGCGTCCTCCCAGGTCGTCGAGTGTGGACTACAATTGTCCCATTGGACCTTGACCTAATCTACCATTTGACATCGTAGCTATCGAACGAGATGATCCAAAATGCATACCGGCTCATCCGTGAGAACCCCCTCGTCTGATACCTGGAAGGAACTCATGTCAATAACATGTGTAGGATCACTAAATAATGTCTCAAAACAGATACATGAAAAACATTGTGCATACACCTCAAGGAATCAGGCAAGGCTAGTCGATAGGCCACGACCCCCTTTCTCTCCACAATCTTGAAAGGTCCCACAAACCTAGGAGAGATTTTATCTCCCTTCCCAAACTTGATCGAACTCTTATGTGGTTTAACCGACAAGAAGACGCGATCGCCGACCTCATAGCTACGGTCGACACGATGCGCATCGACATAACTCTTTTGTCGATCCTGCCCTTCTTTAATCCTTTGTCTTATTGTTTTCATTTTCTCTTCCATTTCTTAGATCGCTTCTAGTCCCACCAGGACCCTATCCTCAATCTGATCCCAACTCAAGGGAATCCGACACAGTCACTCATAAAGAAACTCGAAAGGCACCATCTTAATGGTGCTCTGGTAACTATTGTTGGAAGCAAACTCCACTAGTGACAAGAATTTTTCCCAACGATTTTGTTGGTCCATCACGTACATGTGCAACATGTCCTCCAAGGTTTGGTTCATTCAATCGGTTTGTCCATCAGTCTCTGGGTGATACGCAGTACTAAAGTTAAGTTGGGTTCCCAAGGCCTCTTGGAAACTCATCCAAAATCGTCCAGTAAACACCGATCCTCAATTGGATATAATCCTCTTAGGCACGCCATGCAGCCTCACAGTCTCACTGATGAAAAATCTAGCTATGTGAGGTGCCCGATACATCGTACGCACAGGAATAAAGTGAGCACTCTTCGTCAGAGTGTCTACTACTATGAAAATCGAGTCATGTCTCCTTGGCGTCAGTGGCAATCCAACAATAAAATCCATCGAAATAACCTCCCATTTCGATTCCGAAATTGCATGTGGTTGTAGTAATCCTACTAGGTGTCTATGTTCAACATTTACCTACTAACATTCTAGACAGCTGGCCACATAGTTGACTATGTCTGCCTTCATTCCCTTCCAGAAGAATAAGGGTTTAATGTCTGCCCTCATCTTCGTGACTCTCGGGTGAGCCATGTAAACTACTCTATGAGCCTCATTCAGGATCAACATCCTCAACTCATCGTACAATGGTACGTAGATATGATTTTTAAACCTCAATAAACCATCGCTATCAAATGAAAATCCTTCAAATCTTGGTACCATCATTGTGTTTTGTCTGATAAAATCCTCGACCTCATTGTACCAGTCATCGTCATGCTGTAAAGTTAGAATATTTTCACGTAGATTCATCTGAAGAGGCAACACTGAAAAGATGTGTGGTCTCTGACTCAATGCATCCGCCACTCGGTTCACTGTTCCTTTTATGTAAGTAATCTTGAATACGTACTCGCTAAGCAATTCCGACCAATGTCGTTGTCGCGCGTTCAAGTCACTTTGTGTAAATATGTGTTGTAGTCCACAATGGTCAGTTTTTAGTTCAAATTTTCATCCAACAAGGTAGTGTCTCTATACCTTCAAGGCATATACGATGGCTAATAACTCCAAATCGTGCGTCGCGTAATTCTCCTCATGCCTTCTCAGTTTCCTCGATATGTAAGCGATTACTCATCCGTCTTGCATCAAGACTCCGCCTAAGCCTTCCTTGGATGCATCTGTGAATACCAAGAAGTCCGCGTCCATGTCAGGGACCCTTAGTATTGGTGTTATTGTCAACAAGTCCTTAAGCCTCTGAAATGCTTCCGTGAACTTCTTGGTCCAGACAAACTTCTTGTTTTTCTTCTACAATTCCGTGATCGAATTTGCTATCTTCAAAATCCCTCGACGAACAGTCGATAGTATCCTGCTAAACCCATGAAGCTACGCACTTCTAGGACATTCGTCAGTGCAGGCCATTCCCTAATACCCTCGACCTTTGTTGGATCCACGAAGATGCCTTCGCTGGAGATGACATGCCCCAAGTAATGAATCTTCCATTGGTAAAAAGAGAATTTGGACAACTTCCCATACAATTTATGCTCTTGCAAACATTGTAGTACCAAGTGCAAGTGCTCTTCATGCTCCTCCGTCATCCGAGAGTAAATAAAAATATCATCTTGGATGAACTTGTCCAAGTACTTGCGGAACACCCCATTCATCAATCTCATAAATACCCCTGGGGCATTTGTCAATCCAAACGATAAAACAATAAACTCGTAATGTCCAAACCTCTTCTTAAAGGTGGTCTTAGGGACGTCATCCTCCTTGATCTGTAACTGGTGATACCCTGATCGCAAATCGATCTTGGAGAACACCGTCACACCCTTCATTTGATTGAACAGATCATCAATTCTCGGCAATGGATACTGATTCTTGATCGTGGCCTTGTTCAGTTGATGATAGTCAATACAAAGACTCCACAATCCATCCTTCTTTCATATGAAATTAACAGGTGCACCCCACGATGACACACTAGGACATATCAGTCCCAGGTCCAACAACTCCTTCAGTTGCATTTTCAACTCTTGTAACTTCGAGATTGACATCATATAAGGCGTTCCTGCTATCGGTTCAGTCCCCGGTTTTAGTTCTATGGTAAACTATAATTCCCTCTCCAATAGCATCCTAGGTAACTCCTCTGGAAATATGTCCACAAACTCTTTCACTACCGGAAGGTGTTCTAGACCTTCCGCTACTCCCTTTTCGTTTAACGCAAGGATCCCATAAATATTGCACCCTTTGCACATACTCTTCCATAGTTGTAAGGAAGAGATGAATCTCAAGGAAACTCCCTGGTTCCATCCTACAATCACACATCTTTGTCCCTCGTCATCTACCAAGCTCAACTGTTTTGTCTTACAGTTGAGTATCGCCTCATGCGATTCCAACCAGTCCATACCAATCACGACATCATAAGATCCTAAGATTGTGACGTACAAGTTGGCCCTGGTGACAAACTCTCCCAGGTTAAGGATATATCCTGTAACCTTTCCTCCAACCTTTTGTTTGGCTACGAAAGCCATCTCCACGAAGCTAAACTCATCCTGTTCGATTTCCTTTACCTTAATCATTTTTAGCGTTGCACTAGAAATGAAACTCTCCGTAGCACTGGGATCTATCAAAATACTAAGGGTCTGGCCAGTGACAGTACCTGTTGTCTCGATCATAGTCGAATGTTGCTCTGCCTGGTGGTTATTCACTGTTGCATGAATCCGATGGGCCTTTCCCATATCTCCCACGGTAGTGGGTCTGGCTGATCTATATGCTCTAGTTCTCTCCATAGGGTAGTCGCATTGGTAGTGTGGCTCCCCACATGTCCAAAACCCTTTCTTCGGCCCAGTATTCTTGGTACCTGAAGTAGAAGATGACGGCCCACCGGCCTAGATTCTTTGTTTGTTCTGCTGGACAGGCCTAAACTGTTGCTGCTACAGGTGACTCTACTATTGATGTTGTGGTCCCCAATAAGGTGTCCCCTACTGAGGCATCCGTCGTCGAGGTGTAGTGAAAGTGGATCCCCTCTGGAAGCCACGATATCCCGGTGTATGTCTAGCTGGTGTCTGATGCTGCTGTGCTCCAGATGACACCTGCCCTGCTAGTCTCACTAGTGTCCTAGTTTGACCCCTACTGATAAGCTCCTCCTCTGCTATGAGGGCCTTCTGGATGGCATCATGCAAGGTTTGAGGCATCAAAATCCTAACCTTTTCAAGTAGGTTGTCGTTAAGGCTAAACACAAACCTGTTGACCTTAAGTTTCTCAGTGTTAAGGTGTGGAGCATACCAGAGTAGCTCCATAAAATGAGCCTCGTATTCGGGCATCGTACGACTACCCTTTCGTAAGGCGTTGAAATCGTTGAGATGACGCTCAACGAATTCCTCTGAAAGGTACCTCTCTTGGAAGCGTTCCTCGAACAGTTCCCATGACACGTATTCGATGGCCATGTTCAGCTGTGGTAGGAGCGTCTTCCACCATAGAAGAGAAATCCCCTTCAGTTGAAAGACTGCCATGTGGACCTTCATGTTGGAGGTATAATCGCGAAGTGTGAAGCACATCGCCATGTTCTCCAACCATGCCTCGACGGCTGGGTCGTCCGGGGCACCAAAGAACTTGGGAAATTTTACCTTCTCGAATTCATGGTGAATGCTACCAGTACCGACCGGAGCTCGGTAGAACCACAGCGGGTCCCGATGCCCTGGCCTCATCTCTGTCCAAATGGTTGATCAGTGCCTCGGACATGTGCTGAAAAGATCTCATCATTCTGACTACATCACCAACTACTATCTGCTCCTCTCTGAGAACCTGCTCGTCTCCCTAGGGGTTAAACCGCTCAGGCATGGATGCTACTGGAGGCGTCACGCCTCCTCCCCTAGCACCCTGTCGTTTGCGTCCGCGACGTCCTCTAACCATGATTACCTACACGAATACAAGTCAACTCAATTAGCAACACTATAATCAATCATATCAACAAAAGCCGTAGCGACCCCAAGTCGCGGGTTGAACCCACTCAGATACCACATGTAACAGACCTCCATTCCGTCACGACATCGATCCTCGCATAACAAGTGCAATTTTTTTATTTTTTTTGTGTGTGTATAAGGGTAATAAAAACATTATACTCAACGTCGCAACATGACAACAAACATGACACATGCAACTCACTCGACAACAACATAATGACCTAAGAAGCACATCAAGCATCTGGAAGAAATGAACGACAATCAACCGACGAAAAATGAGAATGACTACCCGCCCATCCTACCCTGCAATGGTTAGGACCTCCAGGACACATAAGTAACACTCAAGCCTAGGTTCCCATCGATTTTGACCATTTAAGGTTTCAGGGCTGGTGATTGTTCTGAGGAACAAGGAGGTGTCTACATCCCTCCCGACACAAACAGGATCAAACTAAATATGCTAAGACAACAACATCAATGAGGATTGATGCACGACAATGTTCTATGAGTCAGTCACACATCACATAAATTCCAAGGTGCAAGAGAATTTGATTACTAAATCCATCATAAATGGCATAAGTTCGTGCACAATGTAGTCAATTTATTTTTATTTTCAAGGTGCAAAGGCTGACATCTAATTTACGTCCAGGTGCAGGATCAATCCATCATTACATTCAACTATAATTAACCGTATAGTGGCGGATGAAGTAACTACACCCAAGACTGTCCATACATATCATGGTGCAAATATATATCTACTAATTCATGGAGTAAGGTAATCAAATTACATAATCAATCTCACATCCTAAAACTTCATGGTGTACAAATTCTATTATAAACTTACAATTCGATCAAACTTCAGCATCTCCTAAAGGTGCAAGAGTAACCTACTTGATTTTAAAAGTTATAAGAGAACAATTACTTAATCAACCATGCTTCTCGTTTATTCATGATGCAATACAACTATCAAATTAATTCAAGGCGCAAGTGAATTAAGAGCTACATAACCATGACTCCAACAATTTTCCATTTAACTTTAATAGTTATACATTCCAATTGGGCAATTCAAGTTTATCCCAATCTCAATCTACTAACCATTAATCATTAAATGAAGCATTACTAAAATAAAGTAGCACGTTGTTATTAAAAGCTAACTAAAATAAAGTAGCTTGCTGTTATGAAACATTAACTAAAATAAATGAGATTGTTGTTATCGAAAAAGTAGATTGCTCTACTTTTATTGCTATTATTAATTAAATCTCCAACTGTAATCTATTCTAAATTCATCCAAATCCCAATCCACTGGGCATTAACTTTACTGAATCATTACAAAAAGGGGGGCAGAGTGCTACTATTAAATACTGACGCACCATAAATCCCAACCTGTTAGGAATGGAGCATAACACGCATCCCGCAAGCACACGAAAACGAAAACGCAGGGGTCATAATTAAATTTCAATAGTTACTAATTAAGAAAATGAAAACGCAGGGAGTCATAATTAAATTTCAACAGTTACAAACTTAAGAAAACGAAAACGCAGGGAGTCATAATTAAATTTAAACAGTTACAAAATTGAGAAAACGAAAATGCAGGGAGTCATAATTAAATTCAACAATTACAAAATTTAAAGCAACGCTTCGATGCAGCAATGGTCTAATGTGATTTCACCGGCTAAAAAAAATAAGGAAGTCAACCCAATATGAAACATTCACTATTCATAAAAGAATAACAGGCAATCGGATAAGGATGTGATTCTCGTAAACCCTCTTCCAATCGAGAAATGTATGGAATTAGTGTTGCTCGCCCACATTGAATTTCAGAATTGTGGTCATCTACTCTGTGTCATTACTGACAATTTGACTACACGATATGGTAGCGTGTGGGCACACAACCTAAATATCGCTGCTAAGGATTTCGTGGGTGGAACTAGGAGGAGGTATCCATTCGAGTATGGTTATTCCTCGCTTGAACGCTACTGTCAAGGTTGGGATTCGCGACCAGAACACCACAGTCATTGGGCATAAGCTACGCCCTTCCATTGCAGGCCGGTCTGGGAACCACGGTCATCATGACACTAAATAAGAGGTGGAAAAAAATAAAAGGATTTTTGCAATACCGTTTAACTCAACCAGGAAAGTCAACGACCCTAACATAGACTCGATAAATGTGAAGTGGCAGAAGCTTAGCATGCAAGTCGAGAATTTTTCTTGCGAAAATCAAAATCAAAGGGATGTTATCACAGTTAAATTAAGTGAGGTCTGAAAGGGGGAACATTGACTGCCAGCAGAAGGATCGATTGCTGTGGACACCGATTTAAAAAAAACAGTAAGGGTTGCTTTCAACAAAAATAAGTCTAGCAAGTTCTTAGTTAGGAAGTAGTAAAAGAGATAGCGAAAACAAAGTCCGAGGGTCGATGGCAGCCTCCCGTAAGCAAGGAAAATAAAAGAGTCAATCATTCAATCTCTCACTGCCAAAAGTGATTCCATAACATAGTCATGACTATGTATATATATATATATATATATATATATATATATATATATATATATATAATTTAAAAACAACACCTTAATCCAAACGAACAACGCTTAGAATTCTCCATTAAGAGCTGGGAACCGTCAATAAAATCTCAAAGGATAAAATATAAGCATTACACAGAGGGTAATGTCCAGAAGAAGATCAATTAAGGCTGAAAAATTTAGTTGCAAGAAGAGTAAAACCATTCGCTCAGTCACAAGCCAAACAACGAATAAAAGCCCATCACAAGAAAGCACAATGACCAACACTCATCATGGGCATTCATCAGGGCAGGCGGCGGGCAAGAACATCCTTTTCTCACCATCCTCACACAAAAAAGCAGGGCGTTGAGATCCATAGGTATTTTAACACTAAGGCGATGACCGTAGATCAGTCTCTTGGCCGACTACTCACGAAAGGATTTACGAGCTAGGGACAGCGACTAAACAACCTCAAGGTCACAATCAACACCACTCGGTGGTCACGACATGCGAGAAAATGAGGCCAAAGGAGACAACAACCAAGGAGCTAGGCTAATAAAATTTCAACTATCAATCTAAACATCCAATGTACTTACATAATCAACATGAAGATCCAATTATAAAACCTACAACATTCTACCATTCAAAAGAAGAAAGTGTACCATTGCCTGTTCGCTCGCTCTGATTGGCATCCCGCGCTCTGTGCAACTCCCGCTTGCCGACCATCGAGACTTCACCGGTACCTCCTAGCCAACGCTAGGGGTACTCTTCTTCCCACTTAGGTCCCCGATCCACAAAGGGGCCACACACACTATCCAAAGATTTAGTCTAGCTCCCAGCTCGCCTTGCAAGGACGAGATACCACTCTTCTCCGAGCTGAGGATCCCAGCTCCCACAAGTAAATCAGTCAAGTTGATATTTCTGCAGCATAACGTTACGCAAGCAGAAGATCCCCCCTCATCCTTCTCCTTCCTTCATTTTATAGAGTTTCGAACTTCTGTTCTTTCCTAAAATCTCAATTATCTAGAGTTTTAAAAATAAATTCCTAAAAATTCTTCTCCGTGCAAATGTCACCCATCCCCTACATTCCTCCATCATCTAATTCCTTTAATTAATTAATTATCTCATTTCCCTCACCCACCTAGAGTTACTCCTAGAATCAATCCTAGGTGTCCCCAAATTCCCTTATTGGTTTTAAAGGCTTTCCCTATCATGAAGTTGCTAATTCAGTTTAAAATTAGAAGGCTCTTAAATGGTAGATTCTTTACTAAATTGACTTTTTGCTTTTTGCCTTAAGTTCCCCTTTTTCCCTTTTTATGTTACCTCTTTTCCCTAGTTTCCTATTTTTTTAATTTTCCCTCCTTCCCCTTTTTACTTAGAACTCAAAAAGGTAGGTGTGAAAATTAACCCCCTTTTCCCTTTTCTTATTAATTAGTATATTTTAATCTATTAAGGTAATAAACAATTAATTCCCTTTTTAAATTTTAATCCAACATGATTTTTTTGAAACATTTCATTTCTTACTCCTCTCATGTTAGAAGATTTAACAAAGATCATGATTATTATTTAAGTTGTTTTTATTTTACTTATTATTATTATTATTATTATTTTTAAGGGTAGACAAAATTTTACCCCTAGCGTAATTTAGACTTAGAACTTAAATTTTGTACTGGGTGACATTTAATTAGGGAAATTGTTTTTAAAATTACTTAACTCGTTATTCGTCTTAGGGCCATCTAGGTTCATCCCTCTATCATCAACAATGCGACGTGCCTTTCAGGACGCACTAGGTGCTCCAAGGGTGCCACTTGCCTCATTTGTTCCTTTGCGCGACGTGCCCTTCAGGACGTACTACGCACTCCAAGGGTGCCACTTGCCTCTTGATTGATTTGGTAGACATCAATAACCCTTGGAGTCAACACTCCGCTAGCTGAACTTGTGGGAGACTAAGGGATTCTAAGGAATAATGCCCCCGCCTTATTGCACGCACCTTAGAATCATCGTGAGTGACTGTCGTAGTCTGCCCTCATGACATCGTGGGTCCTCTCGAACTAGGTAATTGTTAACCTATAGTTCGAGCCACGGTGGGAGTGCTAGTAGGTTGTGGCAGGGCTGTTGTCCACACCTCTCCATCAACATCTCTGGTAGTCGTGTGCGGCCCCTTTACTCCATATGTGAGTCTGGTCGACAAGCTATCGTCAGCATGCATCATCAACAAATCATGTTAGAACATATCCATATCATGTCATCTAGTGAGATGCACTAATATCAAAGTAAAACAATCAAACCTCAATGGCACAGTCCCTGACTCGATCCAGAGTCCAAGGGGTTCCATCGATGCCTCTGCATCCTCAAGGTCGAAAACCCTGCACACTCAATAAAACTGAGTCAATAGCACCTGTCTATGTCAATGTAGTAAAATAACATGTCATCTACCCATAACGCATCATAATCAAAGTCGAAAGTTTTAATAGCATAATAATTCAGATCACTTGCAAGCAAGTGTCCTCAAAGAATAAGTTCGCTTAGTGCGCCAGAGTGGGATGTTACAGTAGTATCACAATCTAACAAACATAGTAATGTCACAATGTGTCAAACATAGCCTTGTCGTCACAATGTGACAAACATACCCATACTGTCGCAATGTGACAAACATAGCCCCGTCGTCATAATGTGACAAACATACCCATATTGTCACAATGTGACGAATATAGCCTTTTCACTGCATATTGATGAACATAGTAATGTTTGAAGGTGATGAACATAGTAGTGTCACAATATGACAAACACAGTAATGTCACAATGTGTCAAACATAGCCCCACCATCGTAATGTGACGAACATAGCCATATCGTCGCAATGTGATTACCATAACCTCGTCATCACAGTTTGATGCAAATATACTATCATCATAGTGTGAGAAAATTTTTCAAATGCCATTGTCTAGCGAAGATAACCCATTGTCGCAATGTGATGTACACAACCCTATGTCATAATGTGACAAACAAACCCAACATTCTAGTGAGATGACCATTTCCCAACATCGTTATGTGATAAATATAACCCATTGTCACACTATGAAAAACCTATTCCAACACCACATTCTATCAAACAAAAACCCTACGTCACTGTATTTGAACATGTGACCTCTTAGTTGGAAACACATGTTCTTAACCCAAACCCCTTTATAATATGTTTAAAATTAGTGTTAGATTTATTAAGGTTCAGGTTAGGTTTATTAAAAGTGTTTTGGTTATTAGAATTACTATTAGGAAAATATTTGGGTTAGGATTCTTCCTATTAAAATTTAGGTTAGGGTTATTTGTATTAGGGTTTATTTTATAATAATAAGAAAATAATATTAAAAAAATAATTATATACTTTATTAATGTATAAATAATAGTGTATTACAAATATATTTTCAATACAAATGTATAAATATTCTATGGATATTGTGTTAATACTTTAATATTTTAATTTATTATTATATTTTTTGACACTTTATTATTAATGTATGGATGTTTTTGTTAATATATTAATTAATAATACTTTAATATTTTATTAATTTTATTGAGAATTTATAAATATAGTCATATAATAATGTATTTGTACTTTA
>JZKD02S0710945.1:37850-54133 GCA_000966675.3 Picea glauca | reverse complement strand
TTTAGGTTAGTATTATTTTATTAATATTAAATGTAACATTTTATTATTATTATTTACTTTTTTATTTTAATATGGTATGTATTATTTTAGATTTGATTAAATAATATTTAATTTATTATCATTTATTAATTAATCATTAATTTATTATCAATTAATAATTAATAATTAATTTATTAGTTATTATCAATTAACAAGTTCTCTTTCGAGGTGTCCCATAAAAAGAATAATAGAACAACCAACCCTTGGTATGATAAAGAATGTAAAATGGCTAGGAAAACCATTAGGGATGCTTCTAATGAGCCCTTAAAACTCGATAAGATCAATACGTACAAAGCTCTAATTAAAAGGAAAAAAAGACACTATATCAATAAAAGGCAAGAGCAACTTTCACAACTTTACAAGTTGGATCCTAAGAAGTTCTGGAGCCAAATTCTAAAACACAATACTAAAGAAAATAATAGGATTCTCTTAACGGACTGAAATTCCTACCTTAAAAGTCTTTACAAGTTGCCTAATGCCATGGAAACCATTCCTATTGTCCCTACAAAGGAAGAAGTTTTTTCTTTAGATGACATAGAGTTCGGGGTTAAGAGGCTCGCAAATGGGAAATCTAAGGACATTGAAGGCTACCCAGCTGAAATTTTTAAAATCAAAGGGCCAATCCTTATCCCTCACATACACAAGCTCTTCAATTTAGCAGTCAAGCAGGGCTTCCCTAAACCCTGGATGCAAAGCCTCATTGTTCCTATTTTTAAAAATGGGGATAAAAACATTCCCTCTAATTATAGGACCATTATGATCAGCCTGATTTTAGCCAAGCTTTAAGGAATTATTTTGGAAAAGAAGATTAGCATTTGGCTAGAAAGTCATGGTAAAAGAGATAAAGGCCAGGTCGGGTTTAGGAGATATCATTCAACTTTGGACCATCTTGTTACCTTTAGGATCATTGCAGAGGAGTTCCGCAATACTAAAACCAATATTTTTTGTTGTTTTGTTGACTTTTGACATGGTTCCTAGGAAAAACCATTGGAATAGTTTGGAAGAGATAAAAGTGCCTCTTGAGTTGAGGGCTTCTGCAATAAGGATGTATGAGAACGTTATTGCTAAGTTTAAAAACAATGAGGGCTGGTCAAAAGAGATTAACTGCAATATCGGAGTCAAACAAGGTTGTCCCTTGTCCCCTACCCTTTTTGGCATATACATTGATAAATTAGAAGAATGCTTGGAAAAAGTAGGATTTGTCGGCCCTACTCTCACTGGTATACTCATCAATCTTCTTCTTTATGCTGATGATATCGTTCTTATGGCAAGGAGTCCCCATGATCTTGAAAACCAACTAAGATTCCTCAAGTATTTTTGCTCCAATATGGGTATGAATGTTAATACTGATAAGACTAAGGTCATGATTATTAAATCCAATAAGATCCCTTATTATACCTTGGTATATGAGAACAACAACTTGGAGGAAGTGACTTCATACAAATATCTTGGAATTGATATTCACCACAAGCTTAATTGGAATTATAGCATTGAGAAAAGGATTATTGGGGGAGGGAAAGCTTATTATGGGCTTGAAAACAATTGTAAATCAACTGAACTTTGGAGTTGGGATAAGAAGAAACTCCTCTATGAGACTCTTGTTACACCTACTATTCTTTATGGATGTGAAGTCTGGGGTTGTAGTATCTCTCGTGAATCCTAGAGAAAGATAGAGCAAATACAAAAGAATTTTATAACCTATAATCTCAAAATTAAAGGAAATACACCCTATCCCATCCTTCTCGTAGAAACAAGCATCTCCCCCATTGAGAACATGGCTATGACTAGATACCTAATGTATAAGAACAAGTTAAACAACATGGAAGACAATAGGCTACCTAAAATTGTTTCCAAATCAAGTCATAACCACCATCGACTCAAGCGAGGATGGCATAAAGACGCCCGGTATTGGCTAAACTATTGGGGAATCATGGAAGAAACCATTTTGAAGAATAAATATACTGTTAGAAAAAACATCAAATCAAAATTTAAGGAAAAAATGTTGTATGATAAAGAGTTAGAGGAAAAACAAAAATTAAGGTATTATAAAGATGTAATCAACCCTAATATAGAAGATCAAAATTATCTATCTATTTTACCAAGTGTAAAGAAAAAAATAAGCATTGTTACGATAAAAACAAATTCTCACGAGCTCCATAGTGAAACTGGGCGTTGGTCAATTCCCAAAACGTCATGGGATGAAAGAGTGTGTCACCTTTGTGACACTAAGAAGGTTGAAGATGAAAAGCACTTTCTCTTAGATTGTCCATCCTATACCCATATTAGATCTCATTTTCAAAATATTGATCACACTACCAACCTTCCTAACCTCTTAACTCAACAAAGGTATGGTGATCTTGGAAAGCTTCTCTTAATTCTTTTAGAGCACACAAACAAAATTCTAAAGAATCACAAGTAGTCACTTACCCTCTTAAAGGTCTGATAGACCAATTAGGTCTTAGTGGAAGTTAATCATCATCATCATCATCATCATCATCATTACATTTATAATGTATTATTATATTAATAGTTGTGCCCCACCCATGTCAGTTGTAACTAGCAACAACCACATTTATGTAAAAGTGATTGATATACATCGATCGATCCCATTAATTTAAAATGATAGAAAATGGAGCCAATCATCATATATCAACCACTTTTATTTAAATGTAGTTGCTGCTAGTTTTATATATACTATAAGAGCCAATCATCATATATCAACCACTTTTATTTCAATGTAGTTGCTAAATGTAGTTGCTGCTAGTTTTATATATACTATAACTTGACATTCTTATAAGATTCACATACTAAACTTATATTTTTTATATTACAAAACCTCACATCCAAAAGAAAACAATTTGGTGAGAAGTCAGGTGTTTGCCACTTGAAGTAAGACGTTCATTAATTTGTATTTAATAATATTCCTATTTTTATAGAAAGTCTAATTATATATATAGTATTAAGAGAATTATATTTCAGGTTCATAAAGTCTTTTATAAGGTTTTTATGTATAGTCTTTTATGAGGTTTTCATGGGGAATAAGATGAGTATTTTTAATGTTTTGATTTATTAATTAAAATATTTATCTGTGGTTATTTTTAAAAATAATTTCCTTCTTAGTCACTATTGTTATATAGTGATTATTTAGATAAATATATGTTATGTGGAAACTCTATGTTAACCACATAAATAAGTACACATATGGATTTAAGATGGATATGTGTAATTAGTTTATTTCTTTAATTTGTGGGATCTATTTATATATATATATATATATATATATGGAGATAGAGAATAGGCCTAATCGTTAACAACATGTATTTTTTTAGTGGAAGTCATTAGTTCAAATCCAATGGGAGATGGGGTATGTATACCAACTTAGAATTTAGTAATCAAATAAATTATTATTATTATATAACCTAAATGAAAGTTGACATTAAATTTTTTTAGTTATGGTCTACCATGAAATAATTTTTTTGTTATTAATATTATTTTAAATCCCACTTGTCAAAGTTCATGTTGATCATAAAACAAATCACATCTCCTTCATATAAATAAATGTCACATGTTAAATCCAAATTAAGCAACAAAAAATTACACATCTCCCTCATATTCCCTCAGGAAGTAGAAAAAACCTAATAAGAAGGAAGTAGAAAGAACCTAATAAGATTTTTTTAACGTACAATTCCATTTGTAAATAAATTCATGTCTTGTACACAATAATACATAATTCCAATATAAATTCATGTCTACACTATACACAATAATACATAATGAATATCAAAGATATTTAAAGAGTCAATTCATCCCGGACATTAAATTTGGAGGCTTGTTCATATTTGAAGACTACATAGTTATCAAAGTTATCAAAATTTATGGTTCATAACTAAATCTGTATAGACTTCCACTTTTCCTAACTCCTCTGATTTCTTCAATTCATCCCAGACAATAAATTTGAAGGCTTGTTCATATTGTTAAATATAATGTAACCTCAACAGTCTGACTGTACACTTCCAGCTGTCCTCGCCAGCTGTACTTTCTATTCTTGATTTGCTTGAGCCTATTTAGCTCAGCTATTTCCCTTTTCATTGTAACAACTTCTTCATATATTCTAATATACTGTTTTCTATTATATTCTTTCTCTCTGTATTTCTTGCTTCGCAATTTATCAGGGTATCAGAGATACAACAATAAGCCTCTTCACACAGGCTAGAGAGCAAGACGATCCTCACAACGCAGAGCTTCACGGATCTCGATAAGCATTTGACACAGAATTTTCACAAAGCTTGGAGAGTTGTCCATCATACTCTCAAAATATTCTCGCAAGAAACTTCCAGGAGGAAGTTGTCCACTCATACGCTCAAAGATCAGCGTAAGAAGCTCACGCGACAAGGCAGAGCGTACAACGCTCGAAAGATTGAGGAAGAAGAAAATGTAGAAGAAGAAAATGTAAAGATTCTTGTAATCTTTTCAAGAATCATCAAGATTCACGAAGAAGAGCTGCAGGATGGAAGCACATTTAGAGAACTCGAAGAATTTGTTCAAAATTGTTAAAGATTTATGCAGAAGGCAGAATCATTTAAAGTTTTTCGAAATTCGCTCAAATCTGTCAAAGATTGAAGCAGTGAACAAATAATTCTTGTATTTCTTTCAAATATTTGAAAGATTCATGAATCTTTCTTCCACAGGAGTAAAGAACGCGTCTCATGTGCAAAGAACAGCCACTGAGGCCGTAAGATTTGTCCTGCAAATGGATCCAAAGTGGGAAACCATTTCAGAAGGGACAAAGAGAGCATGGAAAAGGCGAAAGAGTTTCAGCCGTTATATCTTGCGCAGAGGCCCGACAGCCGTTGGATCAACGAGAAAGTGCACGAGGTTTAGTCCTTTGCAGCGCCAAGGAGAAATTTTCGAATTGTGAAGTCGTGAAATCCCGACATCATCTGGATCGTCCATCAAGAAACACGTGGCGATATCTCGGCATTTCGCTGACTCGCAAGGTGTAAAGGTCAGAAGACTACCGTGAGAATTCACGAATCGCAAAATCACGAGTCATTCTGGACCGTTGGATCGAGAAATATTGTGATCCGTCGATCTTATCCCATCGCAAAATCGGGAATCGAGAGTTGGACGAGCGAAGGAGACTGCTCTCCAAAACTCCGATACGCGAAATCCCAAGAGGATTGTGATCTCTCTATCTCAGAGGACAGGTGGTAGAAGATCCAAGTGCCATCAAATCGGCACATCGAAGTTCACGGTTTTGCAAGACCTTCGCAACAAGAGTTCTAAACTCATGAAATCGTGATTCACAAAATAGCGATAAGATCATAGCAGTCCATTTCTTTGGACACGTGGTGGACATCGAGGAAACCGTCGGCGTTTAGGAAACCGGGGTTTTCAAGTTGACAAAAAATTTGGAGTCGCAAGTCACGAAATCGCGAAACGACGAGGACCATCCATATTGATGGAACATGTGGCGTAAATCTGAGGACTCGGGAAAAGTACCGAAAAGGAAAGGCCATCGGCATATCAGGATTCGGTAAATCGTGAATCCTGAGGACAAGGGATCAGGTTTCTTTATGGTGAAAACCCTGTAAACGATTGGAGCCGTCCATTTTGAGGAGACACATGGGCGAGATCGGGAGAGTCAATCGGCACACCGGGGTTTGGAGTTTCATGGATCCTGGAGACGAGATGTCTGGAACATATCAAATTGCGAAATCGCCAGGAGAAATGAAGACCGTCCAATATAGGAGGACACGTGGAGGAGATCAAAGAAATTGGGAAAAGTTCCGAAAGGAAAGCACCATCAGCAAATAGGAGATCGGGGAATTGAGGAGTTAGAAGAGCTCGTCATCAGGGTTCACGAAGTCCCGATTCACGATATCCCAATAAGATCTGGACCGTTAGATCACAGGAAGATCTGGACCGTTAAATTGTCCAAAGGCAACTTTCGCATTTCGGCAAATTGAAAGGCAAAAAATAGGAAAAGACCGTAGCGCTTTAACATTAAGGCGCATGGTGACATTGCACGTTGACTAAGGCCAAACTCAAGGCCAATAATCTCTCATCTACAAATCGGCGTTTCGGCGATCGGAGGTAAATACGAAATTTCCCTCTATTTTGTTTCTGCAAAAAAAATTTATGGCGTCGTCTAGCAATTTAGGACCAACTCAGGCTCCGATTCTTCGGGGAAAGAATTACGAGTTTTGGTCTCTTCAGATGAGATATTTCTTGCAAGAACAAGAGTGTTGGGAGCCAGTGGATCTTGGATATGTGGAACCAGATCCAACATCCCTTTTTGCCATAACAAATCCACAAAGAATTGCTCAGGCAACACTGAGGAACAAAGAAAATAAAGAGAAATTCTAGATTCAAAATTCTGTGGATGATTTGATTTTCTCAAAAATCACAGGCACTGGTACTTCAAAATAGGCCTGGGACATCCTTAAATCTTCCTACCAAGGAAATGACAGGGTCAAAACAGTTAAACTGCAGACCTTGAGGATGCAATTCGAGACTCTAAGGATGACAGAGTCCGAAAATGTGGATCAGTTCATGACCAGAGTCATGGGCATCATGAACCAGATCAAATTGACTGGTGAAACCATCATTGATCAACGAATTGTTGAGAAAATTCTCAGAAGCTTACCAAATAAATTCGACATGGTTGTAACTGCAATCCTTGAGTCCAAGGATCTGTCAAGTTTTTCTACAGATGAATTAATTGGTTCTTTGGTGACACATGAAACCAGACTGCATCTCACAGGTGAGTCAATTTCCAATGCTTTCAAAACTCAATTCTCCTTCAGTAGAGGGAGAGGCAGAGGAAGAAGCAGAGGTCACCAAGGAAGAGGGATAAATCAAAGTAATCCTCACTCCAGTGGAGGTAACAGTCAATAATATCTGAATCAAAATTTCCAAGGTCAAAGACAACAACAACAAAATCAACATCAGAATTTCCAGCCTCAAAGAGGCAGAGGGAGAAGATCAAATGAAAAAACGAGCATACAATGCTATTACTGCAAAAAGTATGGGAACTATGAATCTGAATGCAGGAAGAAGTAAGCATATCCTCTCTCAGTCAGAGCACATGTGTCAAATCACACGAGATAAAACTCAAGAGGTATGTTTCTTTCGTGCCACATGACTGAACAACAACCTAAAGATCTCTGGTTGCTGGACAGTGGATGCAACAATCACATGAAAGGTAACAAAGAATTACTTTCATGCATTGATTCTTCAATCTCATCTAATATTACACTTGGAAATGATTACTTAGTCAAGGAAAAGGAACTGTTCCTATTCTTACTAAACAAAATGTCAAGAAAGACATAAACAATGTCTATCATGTTCCAGATCCGAAACATAATTTGCTAAGTATAGGATAGCTCATTGAACATGGCTATAAGGTACTTTTTGAGGGATCATCTTGCAAGATATATGACAAATACCCCAGCGGAAAATTGATTTCTGAAATCCATATGAATCAAAATAGGATGTTTCCCCTTACCCTCAGAACTGCAAATCTGATTCAACCATATGCACATAGTGCATCTACCTTGAATGAAACTATGGTTTGGCATACAAGATTTGGAAATCTACCATTTCAGAGTCTAATTCTTCTACAAAAGAAATCCATGGTCAAAGGTCTTCCTATCTTTAAAGAGAAAAATCCCCCATGTGAGTCTTGCATACTTGGAAAACATAAGAGAACTAGTTTTCCATAGTCTTCCAATCAAGCCAAACAACATCTTGAACTAGTTCACACTGACCTATGTGGTCCAATGAAAACGGAGTCAATAGGTGGTAGATTTTATTTTCTAACATTTATTGATGATTTCAGCAGAAAAATATGGATCTATTTTCTCAGACACAAGTCTGAAACTTTTGCAAAATTCAAAGAATTCAAGGTAGAAGTTGAAAAATAGAGTGAAAAATATTTCAAAGCACTCAGGTCAGATGGAGGAGGAGAATACAACTCCAGAGAATTTGAAAATTTCTACAAATCACAAGGCATTATCATGCAAACAATAGCCGGATATACTCCACAACAGAATGGAGTGGCTGAAAGGAAAAATCAGACAATAATGAATATGGCAAGAACACTTCTTAAAGAGAAAAGTTTGTCAAATAATTTTTGGGCTGAAGCAATAGCATGCTCAGTTTATCTTTTGAATAGATCTCCAACCACCAAACTAAATATGAAAGTCCCTCAAGAAGCATGGAGTGGGACAAAGCTAAATGTTGCACATCTAAGGACATTCAGATGCATATCATACGCTCACATACCTTCCGAATTAAGGAAGAAACTTGATGACAGAAGTGAGAAATGTATTTTCACAGGATATAGAGAAACTTCTAAATCTTACAGGCTTTACAATCCAATCACCAAGAAACTAATTCTCAGCAGAGATGTAAAATTTCTAGAAAATCAATTCTAGAATGATTAAAAAAATCAGCAAATGGACAGCCAAAATCCATTGCTACCAAGTTCGGAAAACGCAGAAAATTCAGAATAGCAAGTACCTCAAACTATTCTTCCAAGATTGTAGGTACAAAGGCAACCTGAAAATTCTCAGGATAACTCAACTTCCAGCAGAGAATCATTCTCTAAACCACAAAATCAGAGAACTCGAAGTTTGAGAGAAATCCATCAGCAGTTGGATGACTTTGAACAACACAACCTTTTTTCTTTAATGTCATGTCAACCTACATCCTTTAAGGAAGCAACTAAGGAGCCACATTGGGTTCAAGCCATGAACCAAGAAATTGACTCCATTGAGAAGAACAAGACATGGGATCTTTTTGATTTTCCAACTCACAAGAAGAGTATTGGTGTCAAGTGGGTTTACAAAACTAAACTCAATGAAAAAGAGAAGATTGAAAAGCACAAGGCAAGACTTGTTGCCAAAGGATTCTCACAAGAACCAGGTACTGATTATGGTGAAACTTTTGCTCCAGTAGCAAGATTAGACACTGTAAGGACTCTATTGGCCATAGCAGCACAACACAAATGGAAAGTATACCATATGGATGTCAAGTCAGCATTCCTGAATGGTTTCCTAGAAGAAGAATTTTATGTCGATCAGCCACCTGGATTTGAAGTCCAAGAGCACCCAGCCAAAGTATATTTGTTGAAGAAAGCCATGTATGGCTTAAAGCAAGCTCCAAGAGCATGGTACATCAGAATTGACACTTATCTGATCAAAAGTGGTTTTAACAGAAGTCAAAATGAGCCAACTCTTTACACCAAAATAGATCAACATGGTAAAATTTTGATTGTATGTTTATATGTTGATGACATGATCTATACAGGAAATCTTGAGTTAACAGATTTTAAACATGCCATGCAATCTGAGTTTGAGATGAAAGATCTTGGCGTCATGAAATATTTTTTAGGGATTGAGGTTAATCAATCAACCAAAGGAATTTTTGTCTGTCAGCAAAAGTATGCAGTAGACATCCTCAAAATATTTCGCATGGAAGAATGCAATCCAGCATAAACCCCCATACCACTAGGCACAAAATTGAGCAAGAATGATGAAGGTCCTACAATGGACTCTACTTTATACAAAAGTTTAGTAGGCAGTTTGTTGTATCTTATAGCAACTAGGCCTGACATTATGTATGCAACCAGCCTTGTTTCCAGATTCATGGAATCACCCAAAGATTCTCATTGGAAAATGACAAAACGAATTCTGAGATATGTTGCAGGAACTCTCAATTTCGGCTTATGGTACACTAAATCTGATAGTAATCAACTTTCTGGTTACACAGACAGTGATTTTGCAGGCAGCCTAGATGACAGGAAAAGCACATT
The DNA here is from genome assembly GCA_000966675.3 of Picea glauca. Classification (NCBI taxonomy): domain Eukaryota; kingdom Viridiplantae; phylum Streptophyta; class Pinopsida; order Pinales; family Pinaceae; genus Picea; species Picea glauca. The sequence continues at coordinate 44,274 of JZKD02S0710945.1, read as the reverse complement.
TGGACATGTTTTTCAATTGGGCACGAACCTAATCTCATGGGCATCAAATAAGCAACCAATTGTTTCAATATCTTCTGCAGAGGCAGAGTATATCGCTGCTACCTTAGATTCTTGTCAGGCTGTGTGGCTGAGAAGAATATTGAAAGATATGTCACATACAGAAAATGATCCAACTCCTATTTTTTGTGATAATACTTCAGCAATTGCTTTATCTAAAAATCATGTATTTCACAAGAAGAGCAAACACATTGACACTCGTTTTCATTTCATACGCGAGCTAGTCAATAATGGTGATATTGCACTACAATTATGTGGTTCTCGAGATCAACTTGTTGATATCTTTACAAAGCCACTAGGAAAGTCAGTTTTTGATTTTCAAAGACAACACTTAGGCATAATCAGTGCTGATGTTTGTAACTGTTGAGTTTAAGAGGGAGTTTTAAATATAATGTAACCTTAACAGTCTGACTGTACATTGCCAGCTGTCCTGGCCAGCTGTACTTTCTATTCTTGATTTGCTTGAGCCTATTTAGCTCAACTATTTCCTTTTGAATTGTAACAACTTCTTCATATATTCTAATATACTGTTTTCTGTTCTATTCTTTCTCTCTGCATTTCTTGCTTCACAATTTATCACATATTTGAAGACTACATAGTTATAAAAAATTTATGGTTCATAACTAAATCTGTATAGACTTCCACTTTTCCTAACTCCTCTGATTTCTTCAATTCATCCCAGACATTAAAGTTGGAGGCTTGTTCATATTTGAAGACTACATAGTTATAAATTTTGTATGGTTCATAACTAAATCTGTATAGACTTCCACTCTTCCTAACTCGGATTTTTGCCCACGAATTTATTAAGCAAAGATTGAATTGAGAAATTTTCTCTTAAAAGAAGACCTACGTTTAGTACAGTTGAAGATATGATGATATGATTTTGTTTTGAAGAAGATAGCATATGGAAGTATGATCCAGATCATCTGATTTTTAACATGAAAAATGTTGCTATCTATGCTCAATACATTCACCACGCATATGTAGAAAGTGGAATATTGGAAAACACACATACGTGGGATGAAGTATAATAAATTTTGCAAATTCAAAGTCATTTATCATTTACGAAGGAGAATGTGGAAATAAATAAAGTTAAAGAAATTTCAGGAGCTCACAATTGAAGTTGATCAGCCAGAAGAAAGAATGTCTTTTCTGATGGAGACTCTTGAAAATTTAGATTCACAAAGAAAATTTGTATAGAAAGATTATCCAATGGAAAAAGATGTGATAGAACCGCTGTAAAAAAAATTGTAAGATAAGATCTTGGTTCTGAATTTGAATATGAAGAACAATCAATAAAAATGGAAGTTGTGAGTGGACAACTATTTGAAAAGTCATTTTTATCAATAACTCAAATTGTCATAGTTAAGGATTCAACCCATGAAGTTACAAGAAAAATAATTCAAGGGCGTATACTTCAAAAGAAATTTCGATTTCAGAAAAAGAAATTAACATTTTCAAATTTTTCTTTGGATTATGATAAGCTAAGAATTTTCTGAGCATTGGACTATGATAAGGGAAATATCTAGACATACTAATTTTATAGTCTAAGAAAGAAATCAAGTATCATGAATATGAGACTAAAAAAATTATTATTCACTTAAGGGTGTGTGCAAGAAGTTCGTTGCTGAAAAAGTGGCAAGTGGGCAGTAGGAAAGCACACTCGCACGAACCCATTCGCATGAACCATGCATGCATTATTAAACCTATAGTTTTGGAAGTGGTTGAACATCCATGAGACTTGTCACTTAGGTTTAGTGGCATGAATGCACATTCCTTCTGTTAAAATTTTTTAAAGGGTCCTAGTGTGATTTGTGCTCATTGTCCACAAATATCACTGGTGTTTTGACTTTCATTGAGAAAAGAGAGATGAGCTATAGAGGAGAAACAAAAGGAGGATGTTTCCATTATGTCGAGGTATGTTTGATTTATCTTATTTTTAACTCAACTTAGTCATTTCCAATTTAGTATTTTGCTCCCAAGAATCTAAATTAAAAAAAATTCTAATTTTGTATTTTAATTAAAAAACCAACCTAATTTACATGTCATGGCTTTTAAATTGCAGCATATTTAATATAATGGAACCCCAAGACAATGTAAACCACTCAGAAGAAAACCAAGAAGATCAAAACCCCAAGCCACCACAACCACCGAATGTAAACACTCAAATTGTTGAGGGATTGGTTATATTAAGAACCCTTGAGGAACAATTAAGGAACACTATAGAGCCTAGCAGAGTCTTCTTCGCCACTTCTTTGGACATCATTCTTAATTCTGTTGCAAGTGCGCAAGGGAAATTGACCTCTATTTCTGATTATATCGAAATAATATATCAGTATTATAACAATGGTTTGGATAAAAACTAAGTCAAAGAACTGGGCATTTCAAAACAACAAATATTGTCTATTTTTAGGGATCCTAGAAATGGACAAGAACTACCATTTACCAAGAAACACATCTCCATTGACTAGTGCATCCATCCCTAGATTAGTCAAAAGTGGATGGATAGGTGGTATATGTTTTTTGATAAATCTCCCTGCAATAATAGGGAGATTCCCCCATACTTTATGAGAAAATTATGGGTTGAGTTTATTTTGGGTAAGCATGTCATCTACTTTGACATTGGTGAATTTTAGGGGGTGAGTCGAGGGTTCGCATAGGATCGAGGGCATGCCAGGTGAACCCCCATGTTAGGTCCTCATCACCCTAGGTGAAGGCCCGACCCCCCAACCCAGCATACTCATATTGCAAAGAGATTGCAACACATACAACTAGTCATTTCATCATTGAATCGTAGCCTAGTGCAACACAGTAGCTTTGTTGCACTATCTCATAGGAGGTGCCCACCAATGACAATGATAGAGGGGTTGGAGCTTCAACATGCATAAGAGAGTACAATGAGGAGAGGGAACATGGACATCAAAGTCTTCCATGTGAACCTCATAGATGTTTGAGTTGAGGGTAGACATGTTATGGGCCTATAGAGCCCAGTGGACACCATAGCTTCATGGAGGAGGTTAGTATGTTAACCCTTTCTATATTCTTCATCGTTATATATTTATTTTCTATTTTGTATATTTATATTGATATTTTGATGTATGTTGTTTTGCAGTTGTTACGTTCGAGCAGTAGACCCTTGACATCGATGGATGCATCAGTGCGTAGCCCCACCACTGATGAAGCAATAGAGACAACATGTTAATTGGGTGCACCCTACACACAGGTATGTATCGCATTTGATAAATTCACCATAGTCATTTCTTTATTTTATGGCATCGTCAAATTTTTAATGTTCTCATGTTTCTATAGGATTTGGGATGAGGTGATGTTGGGGAATGTCCATCTAGGATGGAAAAGTCACCTGCATCATAGGTATCATTGTAGAGTTAAATATCATATAATTCTCAAATTGTTTGTGTTTATGTTTTTGAATTTTACTATTTAGTACTAATAGTTCAATTTTATTAATATGTATGAACGTTGTAGGTATATTTTCTAGCTATAGTACTATTGCACTCCCTGGGCACCTCGGAATTTCTTATGGGTTACCTTTCTCCAAGCCTAGAGAGTTGAAATCACTTGTACATCTTGTAAGGGTCTATCACGACCCACCCTCAACATCAGTATTATTGAACACATCACCAGTGGATTCACATGCAGGGCACCCATCTGCACCACCTGTATGCCAGCCACCCCCACTGTCACGATTTCCATTGGCCCCATCATCTGAGTCTATCATAATAGAGGTTGTCTTGGAGAAGGTTGTACAACCAAGTGCTCCATCTTCCGGTGAATCTCCATCGAGGCATGGGATATTCACAATGAAATAATGCATTGATGATAATTTTTTATGTTTCATGAATTTGATTTTACGCATATTTGTTTAGTTTTCTTGACTTGATTCTTATAACTGATGTAGGGTGGCATCACAAAGAGATTGGGGTATGTTAAGAACCGAATATCAATATAGCATAGAAAAACCTCAGAATAAGTACTCAATGCCTTGAAAAAGAGAGAAATTTAGATAATAAGCCTCTTTGAGGAGGCAACCTCCTTATGCCCACATAAATGTACAATTGCAAGATGATTCAAAATGAAAATGTCTCCTTGGTATATATAGAAGACTAGGAGGTATAATTACAACTAATGGACTAAAGCCGACATAAATAAAATAACATTACTAATATAATATGCCCTAATTAAGGGTTAATGAGCCATTATTTAGGGCTTAACATGCCCCTCCCCTTGAGACAAGTGTTGTCCACAACTCTTGGGTAAATCTGGATGCTTCTGTATAAAAAACTCATCTTCCCAAGTGGAATCTTTAGTTGGTAGTTTCCTCCATTTAATGAGATACTCTGAAATAGATCTATTCCTTGGCTAGTGAATTCTTTGTCATTGATGGCTTCAGGATCCAATATGACTTTTCCTTCCTCGTCAAGTTCTAGAAATATAGTTTCAACTGGGATCTTGTCACCTATAACCTTCTTTAAGCATGAAACATGGAAAACTGGGTGTACTCGTGAAGATGCAGGTAACTCCAATTTCTATGCCATAGTACCAATCTTTTGCAACACCTTATAAGGGCCATAGTACTTTGGTGATAATTTATTATCCTTATTGGCTTGCTTAAGGGACATCTATTTGTATGGTTCTAGTCTTAAAAACACCCAATCCCCTACTTCAAAACTTCTTTCACTACGATGTTGATCTGCTTGTTGTTTCATATGATTATGTTCCATGGTCAGGTTGTCCTTTAATATTTGGAGAACTTGTTGTTGATGCTTGATGTGATCATCCACTACTTTAACCTTAGATTTTTCTTTTAGAGAATAAGTGATGGAAGGAGGGTGGTATCCATAGAGTGCCATAAATGGTGTCATTTTTGTTTCAGTATGAAAGGAAGTGTTATACCACCATTATGCCAAGGGTAACCATTTGAACCATTGTGTTTGTTTATCATAGATGAAGCAATGAAGGTAGCCTTCCAGACATTTTTTCACTATCTCAGTGTGTCCATCAGATTGAGGAAACTAGGATGAGCTATGAGCCAATTGAGTACCCAAACAAGAAAATAATTTTGTCCAAAAATGTCCAGTGAAGATGGGATCTCTGTCACTTACAATAATCTTTGGGCTTCCATGTAGCTTTTGAATTGTCTCCATGAATGTGGTGGAAACTGCACTAGCTTTGAAGGGATGAGAGAGTGCACAAAAATGTGTGTACTTGGTTAGTCTATCAACAATCACAATGATGACACTCTTTCCTTCAGACTTCGGTAACCCTGTGATGAAATCCATGGAAAACTCCTCCCAGCGCTGACTTGGGATGGCTAATGGTTGTAAAAGACCTAGGGTATTAATTGTTTCCACCTTATTTTGTTGGAAAACCAAACATTTTTCCACAAACCTTTGAACATCATTTTTAAGGCCATCCCAAAAAAATTCCTTCTTGACCCTATGGTAGGTTTTTAAAAATCTTGAGTGCCCTCCTACTGGAGAAGTGTGCAATTCCAATAGTACCTTTTGTTTGAGTTGAGATTTCTTACATAAATATAAATGATCTTTGTACCATAGTGAATCATTTTTCCATGTAAATGTATCTGATGTAATGGAATCCTACTGCAACCTTTGAATGAGAGTCCACACCTTTTCATCATTCTTCCATTCATCCCTTGCTTATATTATCCAATCAGGTTGGATGATCGAGATAGAATAGAGAAAGGCCTCAACATATCCATCCTTCCTTGAGAGTGCATCTGCCACAACATTTTGCTTCCCTTTTTTATAGACGATTTCAAAATCATAACCCAATATCTTGGTTCCCCATTTTTGTTGTTCTTTTGAAGATATTCTTTGTTCCAAGAAGTATTTAAGACTATCATGCTCTGTTTTGACCTTGAAGTGCCTACCTATTAGGTACGGATGCCATTTCTTCAATGCATGTAGTATTCCCATCATTTCCTTCTCATAAATGGGTTTGTATGAGTCCTTTCCCTTGAGTGGTTGACTTTCAAAAGCCAAGGGCCTTCCTTCATGCATTAGGACAGAACCAATTCCATTTCCCAAGGCATCACATTCCACAGTAAAGGTTTTTGTGAAGTCTGGAGTGGTCAATATAAGATCTTTTCACATCACCTCTTTAAGTTGTTCAAAAGATTTAGTTGCCTCTGGAGTCCATGAAAACGAATCCTTCTTAGTTAGTGTCGTTAAAGGTGTTGTTATTCTTCGATAGTGTCGAACAAACTTGTGGTAGTAACCTGTCAAACCCAAAAATCCTCTAAGATTCTTTAATGTTTTGGGAATCGGCTAGTCCATCATGGCTTTAATCTTGTTAGGGTCTACCTTGACACCTTCATGAGATACAA
>JZKD02S0710945.1:1089-12549 GCA_000966675.3 Picea glauca | reverse complement strand
TATTAAGTATAAGTTTTTGCATAACAGGTTTCCCTTATTGCAGAGATTTATAAATCATATAATTGTTATGATTTTTTATGTCTTGTTTGTCCTGTAAATAAACTCAAAGAGCAGTACAGCCTATCATTTACGAAAAGCTTTTGGATTATCCGGTGCGAGTTTCCTTCCTCCGACCAGCTTCGAAGACATCATACACAGGACAAATCTGGAGCGTTTCCAGGTCTGTTTGTCATTTGTTTGTTTAGTATAGTAATTTAGTTTAGATATAAGTTTAGTTTAGACATATATATATGTAGAATTAGTATATTAGATTGTTTAATTTCAGTAAGTTTTATTTCTTATTCATAAAATCAAAAAATCAACAAAAACATCTCTTGTTGTCTTAGGGCGGAATTAAATGAGTTTTCCAGGTTTTATTTAAATCTGTATTTTGTAGATATTGTATATTTGTGAATAAGTTATATTTCAGATAGTAGTTAGTATAGTTTTAGTTAGTAGTTTGTATATATAGATATTAGATTAGTTAGATTAGTTTGTGTTATTTATCATTAGTTAGTTTAGTTTGTTTTATTTAGTTTATTTAGTTTAATTTGTTTAGTTAGATTAGTTAGTTTAGATTGGTTTTCTCTTTGGTTTTCTTAGAACCTTAGAAGGACCATCGGAGCCGCTAAACCCGTCAGGGTGGTTCATTCCAAACGTCTTGGGTTATTAAACAACCCTGGACCAGTTCCACTCTCTCAGTTGACGGACGGTCAATTTCGCCCGTCAACAATTAGATAATAAAAAAGGCATGCGTTCATAAGAAAAGTTACTCCAATGAGTAATAAAGGTGGTTTATATTTATATTCCCTTTTTACCTTGATTTGATTGTAACTGGAAAAATCGTCAAGTAAGAACATCATTTGTGACCCTGCGACTCGCTGCAAAATCATTTCTATGTTAGGGAGAGGAAGATAACCTTTCATAATAGCCTTCTTAACTGCGTGGAAATCAACACAAAATATGGCATGCTCAGTGGATTTCTGAACGGGGACCAACTCTGAAACCCATTCATAATATTTGGCTGGAAAGATGATACCAGCCTTCAAGACTTTTTCCAATCCTTTTCAAATAATTGCTTCTGGTGTAGGGTTGATAGGTCTTTGTTTTTGCCTAACTGGTTTTATCCCTTCCTTTATGGGAATGGAATGTTTCATATTACCATGATAAAAACCACAAAGATCCTCATCAGACCAAGCAAAAACATCTTTAAATTCACCAAGTAGCTCGACAAACTTCATTTTCTCTTCATCAGAACATTGGGCACCTATTTTGACATTCTTTGGAGACTCGGGTGTCCCAATGTTCAAGTAGATGGTTTCACCCACCTTCCTTTTCGACTCCTCTTGTTTCATTTTTTCTTTATTTCCTACATCACTCGATGAAAATGAACTCTCTATAGGAGTCAAACCTTTAGGACTCTTGTTATCTTCTATGGATATAATTTCCTTGGGCTTAAAAGGTTCATTTTGAATGAAAGAACAAATGCTCTCATCGTTATGGACGACCTACTAAGATTCTATACTGTCAGGGATATGTGGACGATACAAAGATTGAAAAGTACAATCAGGTCTATGCGGCAGAAGTTTCCGATTAGGAGAGGCTGCAAAAAAAACTAACCTATCAACCATTGATTTAAATTCCCTCTTAAAATGAGTGATATTGAAAGATAATAGGTTCTATATAAGTGCCTAGACAACTTGGGTGTATCGTTTCATCAACTTGTTTCTAGGGGAGTAAATCTTACGTACAAGGTTCACAAAAAGCTCGGAATCCCCAAAAATTGAAAGGTGGCCACAACCAAGGTTATAGGCATTTTCAATCCCTGATAATAAACATTCGAATTCAGTGACATTGTTAGTTCAAGGAAACTCCAACCTATAAGAACAGTTATGGATTTTTTCCACAGGATAAATCAAGATAATGCCAGCCCCATTACCTTCATTACATAATGAACCATCAAATTGCATGTGCCAGATGCCATCATCTCAATCAATTTGTTCCAAGGGAATGTTATCCTCCTCAGCAAAGATGGAATACCTTCCTAGGTCCTCTTCGATATAGTCCACATTAGGTTTTGGGACACTTTCTATGTAAGGTGAAATCCTTCCTTCTCTAAGGACTATAATGTTTTTTCCATTCCTAGGATTGGACAAGTGTGTCCCATAGAGTGAGAGGTATCCACATGTCAAAGATTTCCAATATCTTCCCAAGATGATTGAGTAATTTCTTACTGGCATATCAATTACCTGAATACTGAGGGTTTTCCTTATTTCAGGGTCTATGCACAAAACTAAGGTCACATCCTTAATCTCACCTATGGTCGTTTGGTGTAGGCTATTATAGGAGAGCATGCTTTTGGAGTTTTGATTTGTACAAGACAAGCCTAGCTCTTCCATAATAATCTTTGACATCACACTTGGGCCTGAACCACCATCAATGAGGCAACAATGGGAGATTTTATCCATAATATTTATAGAAATATAAAAAGGGGGATTTTTTTACAGGGTATCTAAAGTTATGTACACCTACTTTATTTACAGATGGATCCTATTCATCCACCTTTTCAGAGAGTTTGGCTACAACGAAATCCTTTCCTTCCATGAATTGTTCCAGATGCCTATGTTTTTCAGGGAAGACAACCATGTCCAAAAGGGTGGCATCTGCGTTTATGCTGGCCAACTGATTCAGGATATTGTATTTGGAAGTGGGAAGAGGGGGATTTATTTCTTGACTGTTAGGAACCTTAGCAACCTGAACCATAGCAGCTGGTGATGATGATCTTGGGCTGGAATAATTGAGGGGAGGATAGTATTTTCCTTTGGGAGAATAGGATTTGTTTCTAGTATTGATGATCATGACATCTTTTAGCTCTATGAAATCTAGGACAACGATGGTAGTTTCTGGTATTTTACCAAAGATCTTATCTATGGCACTCTTCCTTACCTCACATGTGGCTTCCACGTGGTGTTCCTCACAAAATTTAAACCAACTCAGAGGTAAGATAGCCTTAGGCTGGAAATTATTTTCAATTGGGTTTCTAAAGGGGGGTGTAGAAGAGGATGAAGATCCATGGTTTAGAGGGGAAACCTTTCCCTTTCTCTCATACACTATCATATGATTATTCATATATTGTACTAGTTGTAAGAGGGAAAACATGAATGTTTGTTTAACCGATTCTCCCTGAGGAAGACTTGTTATTTCGAGTTGTTCTTTATACTCTAAAAAAGTATGTAGAGAATAACCAAGATTATCAATGGATTTTTCCTCAAGCCTATGATAATAGGGAGAAGGTAATGCATTGTAATAATGCATGAAAGTGGCTTGGTTATGAGGTCAAAGAGTTTAGGGATTTGATTGTATAACTTGGTGAAACACAAGTTGAAGGACTTGATGGTATCACCATCCTTATAGGTGATGTTATTGTACTCTCGTAACTACTCATCTAGGATTTTAGATTGCCCATAGGTGGACACAAACTAGTAAAATAACTCCTCCCAAGTAGAGAGAATATTAGGAGGAAGGTCAAAGAAATCGGCTGTAGCCTTTCCTTCCAAGGAATTGACAAATAAACACATGAAAGTATCATTTCCATTGGCTCCTATGTTGTGACAAGCATTAGAAAATTCCACGACTTGTTCGTTTGTAGTGACAGTGTTATTTCCCGAAGACCTAGGGAGATACTCTTTGAATTTAGGTAGTGGATGAGTAGCAGGTGCTAGGTTAAGAGGATAGGACACATGCCACGATGTGGTTGTGGCGTCTTCTTCAAACCGAAAAATCCCATACTTTTTAATGAATTTGGCGATATTCATGGTAGATTGGACAGGGATATGGTGGCTATATAATCTACCAATCACTGACGAAGCTCAAGACTAAGAGGAGGAATAACTTCCAGTGCCACCAGATCCACCAATAGATGCCATCTTGTGGATGAAAGGTGAGGGAGAGAAAGATGAACTGGATGAATTAGACAAAGTTCTCCTTAGAGAACTTTGTTGGGTTAATAAAACAACGTTCCTTCTTCCTATGTCAACAATAGGGTTAATTTTAGGTGATAATCCTCTTCTTCTTCTGGAAACACGAGAGTCAAAGGACATGAAAGTAAGGCCAAAAATGAAGGAACAAGAAGGTTATTGTTGATTTCTAGGTTGTCTACGTCTAGATTCCCAACGTTCTTGGGCACTAATATCTCATTCAATTGTTTCCCATGAATGATTAATCTCAACACAAGTATTGGCAGTTTCTAAAATGGTATTGAAAAAATTCAAAGAATGTTGGTCTGATCTTGAAGACCGGCCTCAATATTGGGTTGTCTTGCAACAGGCATAGTCATTAAGAAATAAAACAATCAAATAATCAATATCAGAAAAATAGATGTATTCAATGCTAATCAAGCATAAAAATTAACTATAGAGATATGGAAGATGTCCCCAATATGGTCGCCAAATAAATTTTGAGGAAAAGATATGAAATGATCTTACTCAAGAATTTTCAGATTCTGCTTGGATAAAGAAAAATAGGCGGAATATAGCCCTATGTTTATGGCCATCAAAATTAATATCCTAACTCACAAGTATCGATTACAAGTGCTTAGGTTGTTTTTTTATAAATAAAAGCTCGCTGAAAAATTCATTATTTATGTGTTTTTCTGAACATAACAGATGCTGAAATAAATATAGAGATAGAAGTAAAGACACCAAGTCGATAATCAAAACAGATGAGACATAAATAAATCCTTTATTTCATTCCAATTCATCAAAGAATCATTCTCTTTACAAAATTTCCTAAGGAATTTTGGACCAAAGTCAAACTTAGACGTCCCCGATGAAACATACAAAAGGACTTCTGATAGAAAATAAAAAAAGCTAAAATTTAAAATCCGGATCAGCTTTCCACAGATTGTTTCCCACTCGAATCTGCACAATAGCCTTTGTCAATCATGAAAACTAATTCATAAGCAGACAAGTCTACACAGACTATCAAAGATAGATCAACACCTCTTAAAAACAAGTTTCTGAATGATGTAATTTAGCCCTAAATCTTGCTTTCTACAATAGGACCCTACTACCATAAAAAAGAATTAGGCTCTAATGAATTAAGGAATGAATGAAAACTGAATTATCTCAACAAAAACTCGAAGAGAAAACCTTAGTATGCTTCTCCTTCTATCCTCCTTTGTTCCTCCCTTTCTTTTTGTCTTTAAGAAAATTAGAATTGGTTGAAGTAGCTGAAATTCTTCATTAGTTAAGTTAACTAAAACTCAACCAACTTTTAATTGGGGGAAAAGTAATAAATCATAATAAGGGTTTTTAAATAAACAATAACTAGTAGGTGGGACCCCTTATGAATCCCTTTAGATTTTAACAATCATAACACAACTAGTTAATTAAACAAAACACCCATCCTTGTGACTCCCATCATCACTTTCATATTTGATAATTTATCTCAATGATATTTGCAATTATTTCCAAAATATATTACCCATATATCCAAAAATAGCATGCTGTCAAAACAAATCAGAAGTCAGTTGTTCTCAATAAAATAAAAACTTAAAATCCATATTTTCCGGTCTGGGAGGCAATATTTCCCTTGTTGTTGATGTCACCTTTTGATCTCTCTAAATTTGCCTTAGGTTGTGTGGAGCCTTTTTTCCTAATCGTGTTGATCACATGAGAGAAATTGTCCCTCAATGCGGTAGGACATGGATTTATCAGAATCATTGGAGTGCGAGGAAGGGGCGACAGTGGATTTTCCTTTTTCAGGGGCATTGTGGACCTCGGTTTCCAATATTTTCATTGAAAATATCATTCTTGTATGTATAATTGATTATAAAATAGTTTTTTTAACAACCATACATGACAACTCTTTTTACAATATGAAATAAAATTTGGCTCGGAAACATAACAGACTCATGCAATCCAATCCATACAAATTTTTTAATAGTTGTTAATGAGAAGGGGGTGAAAAACAGGTCTTGGGATATGCGAGGGGTTGTATTGAATGAAAAAAGTTAAAATGAGGGGGAAAGTATCATGCTTACTGCTCACAGACAACAAACGATCAACTGTAATGTAAACCAAAGAATATATCACTGTAATCCATCTTAAATTGTTACAATACATAGTTTCCTTTAACTATAATTAAATTTTAGGAAAAGGGAGTGGATAATGAATATTGGAAGGCGAGGGGATTGTAATTAGTGAAAAGTGAAATAATCGTAGGGGAAAAGAGCGAATACTCTTTGAAAAATTAATTAAGTAATCTATAAAACAAATATGTATTCAAAACCACTATCCCAACACCAATTAACAATTATTGTGGTCAATTGAACCATTACTGTGTGTTAACACTTGTTCACTGTCCACATTTAAATCTTCAACACTTTTTATTTACACAGTATCGTCATACTCAGAATTGATAAGCTTTTCAAGCATCCTGTAAAATGAATTTTGTTTCTTTCATTTTTTCCATCTTATATTTAAAGAAAAATTCCAATGGACACACAGTCATATGCTTCAATTTTTTTCGGCATATAAAAATATCAACCACTGTCCATACTTTCCAAATCCTTAAATCAACATAGACACATATCTTTCAAGAGTTGCACAGACTCTTTGAAACATGCTCGATTTCATTCTTGCGACATCATTAACAATTAAATTGTAGTGAAACCATACTACTAGCAACCCCGTTCTTATCTCTAATGGTGCAATAAAAGCAAGTGATTCACGATGTATATAAATCATACACAGTAGACAACTAGGCCACATCTATTAATACATCATATTTCAATAATCTCGATCGGGAAAAGTAAACACACAGCAACAACAACCACCACTTGAATTTATACCATGCTGTTAGAAACACACAGACCATCGCATAACACAAAGAAAAACCTATGTGAGTGTAAATATCCAATTACTCCCAATCAAAACATTTCTAACAATGTTGAGTTATCAATTGCTCAGGAGGAAGTGACCATATTCCCATTATCATTTCCGATTACAACTCTCCAATCAACTCGATCAAATAGAGATGAGCTACAAATAAAAGCCATTGTTCATATTACTTAACCAACATATGAAAGTCAAAAATATGCTCGACAAGGTGTGACCGGTCTAGTTAATCAAAATAGGCTCTGAGCTAATGAAAGTAATTATCAAGGGTTTGCTCAGTGGAAGAAAATATAGGGGACTAGAGGCCACAATATCAGCAGTAGGTGAGATCCTTCAAGATAAGCATGGTGTAACCATAAGCCTTATAACCCTTAGATTGCAATATAGGGTTACAATTCGACTCTAGGTAGGAGAGATTATGGACGGAGGAGTAGAGGCTTATTACTAGCTAGTAATAACACCAAGAACACGCAAGGAATAACCCTCATGGTTTTCCCCAATAAACTGAATAATTCTGATATAAATGCAAAGCTCAGATAATAGAAACCAATCCTAAGAAAATCTCTTGACATAATATCCACCATAACCAATTTTGCAGAGACCAATAACATCAAACGAGCCCATGACCAGGTGGAAACAATATGCAGTGACCCAAGGTGGTTCAACAATTACACAACAACCCCATAACAATAAATACGACCGGGTATGGTTACAAGGACTATGAGGAGACGACCAACAAATCCAAATGGAATGAAAACCTCCAACAAAACCTATCAATACAACAGAGAGCCTTGATGGCTTCCACCACGCATAAAAATCAACGGACTCGTGAGTTCAACTATCCAAATTTTCCATTTTTAATTAATAACACACAAATAACAATTCCAGAGAAATATCACGAGTTTACATTGTTTCCATCCTCAATAAAAGCACATACCAATACATTACTGAGCCAATATCTATTTCATAACCATAGCGATTTCATGGATGGGGAAAAATACATACCTGTAACCAAAATCCTTAAAACTGTGAGCTTGGTCGAGCAGTTCCTTCCTCGCCAGAATATTGGAGCTTAACCACAGTTAAAACAACTGAGCAATAGCCAAGCTAGGGTGACGACCAATGGGAGAGATATGGAGTGACATGCAATAAATTCATGTCAATTCCATCATCTACTCATTCAATTGCTTGGTACATGCCATCTAGCCATCAATTAATCTATTCAATTAGTCCATGCATCAGAACTAACATCCATTACTTGCCAAGTGCGCCACATGATCCATACTAGCCATTAATCCAAAACCAACGTATAATTTATATCAAATGCACCTTCATATAACTCAATAATATTGTATAGCCACTAACATCCACTAACATTTCTAGTTAAGACTAACATCAACCCTTTTAAATTTCAAATGCATATAATGTAGCAAGTGTAGCATAGTTTAATTTCTTCTGAGATTTTTTCATAGGCCTCTTGTCTATTGCTCTTATTTCTTGTTATAACTAACATGTGTCTTGTGAAGGTACACCATATGATGATTCATGGCTTAAATAGAAATTCCATAACCGTGAATATAAGCCATTTGTTCATAAAATTAGAGCTTAGAGTAACGAAACCCACATATAGTATGCATTATCCAAATGCCATTATGTCGCAAATAAAACCAAGATTTCATCACCAATCATGTAGAACCCTGTAAGAAGTGTCGAACAACAACATAAACATCAATTAAGGACTATATCTGATCCTTCAATCTAAAAGGGGGTCCCACCTACTAGTATTATATATATCATTAGCTTATAAATAATAGGCTTTAGCAATACTTTGCAGGTGGAATCCTCATTACAATTTTTACTGTCAAAACAAGGCAAGGAAATGCAAATGAAGTAAAGGTATGCAAGTTATGCAAGGAAAGTAAAGGCAAGTGAAGGCAAGGTATGCAATGTATGCAAGTGAAGGAAAGGAAAGTGAAGGCAAGGTATGTCAGGCCTTTCCTTGCCATGCCATGCCATGCCTTGAATTTCCATGCAATGCTTTTCCTTGCACTAACTTTCCATTCCTTGCATTTCCATTCCATGCCATGCATTGCCTTTCCTTTCCATGCCATTCGATGCATTTCGTTTCCTTCACTTACCATATCATGCCTTCCCATTCCTTGCTTTTCCATGCCATGACAAGCCTTGCATTTCCTTCATTTTCCATGCCATGCCTTTCCATTCCATGTCATTTCTTACCTTTCCATGCCATGCCTTGCCTTTCCATTCCATTCCATGCCTTTCCTTTCTATGCCATGCCTTGCCTTGCCTTCACTTGCCTTTCCTTTCCTTTCTATGATATTCCTTTCCATACCATGCCTTTCCATGTCATGCCATGAAATGCCATGCGTTTCCTTTCCTTCACTTGCCATGCCTTGCCTAAACGATCAAGTTTAATATGTAAGTGAACAAGTTTAATACATAAATGGCATGTCAAGAGGAGGAAAGGAATGGAAAGGTAATGCAATTCAAGGAAAGTGAAGTAAAGTGAAGGCATGGAAAGTGAAGGAAAGTGAAGCCATGGAAAATTAAGGAAATTGAATGCAAGGAAAGGCAAGTGAAGGCATGGGATGGAAAGTGAAGGCATGGAAATGCATGGAAAGGAAAGAAAAGTGAAGGCATGGAAAGTGAAGGTAACGCAAGGCAAGTGAAGGCATGGTAACTTAATGAAAGGAAAGTGAAGGAAAGGAAAGGGAAGTGAAGTCATGGCATGGAAAGTGAAGTCAAGTGAAGAAAAGTGAAGGCATGGAAAGTGAAGGAAAGGAAAGTGAAGGCATGGCATGACAAGTGAAGGAAATTGAATGCAAGGAAAGGCAGGTTAAAGCATGGAATGTTTTGGCAAGGAAAGGCAAGGCAAGACAAGTGAAGTCACTTGGACAAATTTCAATTTCACAAGAAGACACAAGAAGATACAAAAAACAATTCCAATTACACTTGGAAAACTTTGTCTTCCAATTCCAATAAGACACAAGAAGAGACAAACAACAATTCCAATTGCACTTGGATAAATTTGTATTCCAATTCCAAGAAGATACAAACGACAATTCTAATTGCACTTAGAATTTTTTTTATTCCAATTCGAGGAAGACACAGGAAGATACAAACAAAAATTCCAATTGCACTTGGACAAATTTGTCTTGAAATTCCAAGACTACACAATAATATACAAACTACAATTCCAATTGGACTTGGAAAAAATTTTCCTCCAATTCCAAGAAGACATAAGAAGATACAAACAACAATTCCAATTGCACTTGGACGAATTTTTCTTCCAATTCCAATAAGACACAAGAAGAAACAAACAACAATTCCAATTGAACTTGGATGAATTTGTCTTCCAATTCCAAGAAGACACATGAAGATACAAACAACAATTCCAATTTCACTTGGGTGAATTTGTCTTCCAATTCCAAGTATACAAAATAAGATACAAACAAAAATTATGATTGTACTTGGACAAATTTGTTTCCAATTCCAAGAAGACACAAGAAGATACAAACAACTATTCCAATTGCACTTGGAAAAAATTGTCTTCCAAATATTCCTACAATGGTCTGGAAATAGAAAAAAACTCTCTATGAATCAAACACGAAGGCTAAAATAAAAAAACATGTTTGTGCATCCTATTTTTGTGTGAAGATGTCGCATATTTTTTTTCTTCCTTGATGTATATGAGGTAATGGAGTGTGTTTTCCACCCAAATATTCCTAGAAATAATGTGTACGCATTCCTAGAACACATGCACACGAAAGCACGTGCATGTTCTAGGAAGGTGAACACGTTCTTACTGAGCATAAATGACCAACAAATACAACTCAATCAAGTCACAAGAGTGTGTGCACACTCTTAATGAAACAAATCTAGTATTTATTATAGACCAAAAATCTTTATAAATAAAGATGTATAGGGGTATGGAGACAGCTAAGGCATAAGGGGTTAGGACTGAAAGTGTTTTCAAGGATAGAGAAATGGTTAGAGCACCAAGATATGGGTGATGTTGGTGTAAGGGTTGTACAAAAGGTATAGGAATAGTGCACTCAGGGCTCGAGTGTAGAGGGGGTTAAGGGTTGAGTATAAGTTATGCCTATTCTTATATTGAGCTAGGTGGGTCTAGTTCATGGTCTACATGAAGCTCTAGGTCATTGTCTAAATATAGCTCTATCTATATTTATTGGTCTATATAATGATCTACATCAAGCTCTAGTTCATTGTCTAAATCTAGATTTATCTCTATATCATGATCTAGGTCATGGTATAGGTTTATGTCATTGCCTATGTCATGGTCATATCCTAGGTCTAGGTATTTCTCTAGGTATTTCCATGTCTAGGTCATCTTATGTCTAGGTTTAGGTATAATTCTTGACATGTCTATGTCAAGCCCATTTCTTTCCTTGTGATGTAGAGAGGGGGGATGCAGAGAGAAGAAGAAAGAGAGTGTGAGAGGGGGAGAGGGGAAGAAAAAGAGAGTGAGATACAAGGAGAC
>JZKD02S0710944.1:956972-971189 GCA_000966675.3 Picea glauca | reverse complement strand
ATATATATATATATATATATATATATTGTGCAAGGCAAGTAATGCCAATAATACAATCAAGCATCGCATCTCGACGAAGAACAAAATGCACACACTACATGTCACATACCAACATAATGAACTAGAATACTAGCACATCAATTAACTTGAAGAAACATACACCATTCAATCAGATGAAGAATAAAAATGACTACTCGCCCGTCCTACCCTGGAAAGGTTAGGACCTCTAGTACACATAAGCAACGCTCAAGCCCAGGTTCCCATGGATTTTGACCATTTAAGGTCTCAAGGCTGGAGACTATTCTGAAGAACAAGGAGGTGTTTACATCCTTCCCGACACAAGCAAGACCACACCTCCTAAGCTAAAAGGAAACATCAAATCAACCAAACAAAACAACATCAAATGACACAAGTAACTAGAACCTTCCCTGCGAGAGAGAGACAATCACATTAAACATTACAATACAATGTACAAAACCTCAATTACAATAAACAACATCATCCACATCGGGAAGGGAAAGACCCTAAGCCAGGTTATCATATGCTCTTCTTGATCAACGCACACAATGATCCAATATTAAGGAATCATGTCGCCACATTGCAACAAGCGCAATAGGAACCCATGCGCAAACATAAATAAATTCTAAACCTTCGACCAAACATAAAATCCAACATTGTCCGAAATCCGACTTGCATTGTCTTACATTATACGAAACCATAATGAGGGCATTGTGTTCAATCTAGCTAAACGGGGCGCAATTTAACTACATTCAAAACATGGTTAAAATTTTCAACCATCTCGATGTATCTCATTACTATTTTACCATCATAAGACTATTCTAGCACATTGTGTCATACCTCAACTAATATAAACTCATAACAATACTTCCCTACTTTTAAAAATAAACCATGCTTCCTGTTAGCGCCACCATTTTTATTTCCATTTAGAGTCAGTTTTATTCAGGGTATGCCCCATGCACCCAAACATGTGAAGTCAGGTACGTAGCACCGTGCGGTTGAAGTCAACAAGTGGTCAGTTGGCCCTTGGAAACAGGAAGGGATGTCATAGTCAAAACTTGTGTAAGTGGTATGGGTATGTCTTTTCCAAAGAGTCGAGTCCTATTTAGAAACTAGTCTCTACATGCCCCACGTCGAGTCAATTAGTTAATGGAAGTCGCATCAGCAAGTGCAGAATATATTATCAGTTCATCCTAAAGGCTGAGGGAATGAAAAGTCACAATGTTCGTATCATGCATGCCCTGCAAACATTATTGCATGTATTCTACATGTGGGGATGTGCCATGGAAAATCTGCAATTCGATTGAAAACATCCTGTCACCATGAATTCACTGTTCTCTGACAAAATTCCTCCTTCTTCCTGACTTGTTATAAATTTCAGATGCTCGACACTCATTTCAGTCGTGAAACTAGGTTCGAACTTTGTTTGCAATTTTCCTTTCCAGTCCAAGTTGATCAAATTTCCCTCCCTGTACATTTGTCGGATACACCGCACACAAAATACATATTGGTCACACCATGGCGACCTCCCAAATCATGAGGAAAGGTGTGCGAATCAACGATATTTCCAGGTCCAAGCCCCAAAACGACTGGGAGTCGTTCTCACCTACAACATGCATTCCCAAGGACGTGAAAGGAGTTATTCTTTTATCCATAGAGACGATCAGATCAAACCATGTAGAACCTAAAGAGGAAACACTTGCGCAGGGAGGAAAGATAGTGGAAGCCCCGTATCCCCTACAGAAAATACCTGGGAGAAGGGGCAGGCCAAGGAAGAACAAGGAAGCTGGGGAAGCCCAATTTTCAGAAGCGCCACGTGCCATATCGATGCACTCATGCCCGCCATCCAAATGGAGCCGGCTGGGGGATCGAGCCACAAAAGTAGGAGAAAATCAAGGGAAATGGATACCAGAGGAGAGAATGGTCGAGAGCCATCTCAGCAATTGAAGCAGGCAAACCTAACTATCACTGAACTCTACCAGGAGAACATGAAGTTGAGGTGGCAACTAGTGACAAAGAATATGGAAGCATCAATAGTGAAAGGTCGCGAAGGGAAAGTGTCATGGCTAAAAATACAACTCAGAGAGGCGAAAGACACCATTGTACAAATGCTAGAAGCACAGAGGTTGTCCGAGGAAAGACATACAAAGCATTCTAGAGAATGTGAAGCAGCTGAGAAGGAAGCCCGTGTGGCTCTCGCTAGTGCGTAGAAAAAAAAAAGTTTAGTTGGAGTTTAGCTTTGCATCCACAAACATAAGACAAATATTGGAAGTTTTTGAAGGACACGTTTCACTAAATCACTCTACCATTTTGATAATGGTCGTGAAAATCAAACAACCACTTTCCGCACACATTTTTCCCAGCAAATGAGCGCGCAACAGAAATCAAATCCGTTATAGCAAATAGCGAGTTCCTGACAGACACCTGTCTGCTCAGGGATCTGACCAAAGGGAAACACTAACACATCTTTCCCTCATATCGAGACTTGACCGATGATCAGATCCTCGTGGAAAATTTGTGAACAGTCATGTGTAAACAAACATGATTATTGCCTATTTTTGGAAAGCGCCATGCAAAGAATCTCCAACACATACTACTTAGTTTCCTAGTTTTAGGGCTAGTAGTTAGAAAGCAGGGTAGCCCAAGCAGCGCCCTTGTTTATATATTTCATCTTTTCTATGTAAGCCATGTTGGTTGGAAAAATTGGTAGACGATAACTATTGTATGTAAATTGAGTTTTTGACCGAAATGTAATGCAAACGTCCTGTAACTTGATGAAAATATTCTAATTGTAGCAGTTGGATGTATTGCATCTCTTTCTTTGTGTATGTTCTTCCTATCATCTTTATTCATATCCTTTTTTTTTTCTATTTTAGAATTGATTTTTGAACATGTGGATTCGTTGCGCAGCGCCCCTTGTTCGCACTACTTAATCAAAACACTTTCTTCTAAAAGCTAACTCTGAATTCACCCGCGATGGTGCTCCGGGTAACTTCCTGTGTTTTCTCCCTGCCACACATTACGATTTTACACTGAATATTGTTTCTCTCTTAGCCTTATCCTCTCAAGTCCAGTCACTGAGTCATTTTTCTATGTCATTTCCTCAAATCGACTCCATAGCCAAAGTCTTACTTTCTTGTGCCAATATAACCAGAACCCATTACATCAAAGGTGTTAAATTTAGCCACTAATTTCAAATCCATATCCTGCACGGAGACTGCACCTCTCGAGAGAGCCCTCTCCATATCTGAAAGGCTAGTTTCAAGTCTCAAAGATGGTTTAAAAAGTTACCTTCATCGTATGTTTATCAACCGAACAGATTTACAGAGTGCTAACATTCTGGTGTCGTTGTCGAGGATGAAATTGAATAGATTTTCCCTGGGAGAATGACTAACGTTGTAGTTTGACCCCTGAGGGTAATAGAGGGACAAAAATCTATACCGGTTGAAACTCTTACCCTGGCGACTCCAGTCCAAAAATACCATTAGCTCCAAGTAGCGCAGTTTAGGAACCCTGGCTCCAAAGACGATATATACCAGAGAAAATCCTGACCCAAACCCCACAGAGCCTATGTACGACCCTGAGAAGATTCTATGTAGGACTAGAGAGTAAGCGTCGGACCCGTTATACTAGTTGGACATAAGCCTTTCCTTACCCAAAGATGATGCACAGAGCATTGACGACCTTGAGTTTGACAAAATTTTCGAGCAAACTCTCTTCAGGTCTAAGTCGTAAACCAGCTTGGACGAAACTGTTTTCGACCCGAAGAAATTCCAAGCCTTGATATCAAATAATATCCCTCAAAATGTGAATCCCCCCAGAGACATGGCTGCTAGATTCTCCTCCCTCATCCTATCAGCCCAACTACATGACTTGCCTTGGAATTACAACCAGAGAATCAGGCTCTATGACGTTGAAGGAAGTGTTTTTGCCGAGAGGCACCTAAACTAGTTTAATGATTTCATCGACCTGGAGGAGGTGGACTATGCATATGCCAAAATTAGGTTGTTTGCGTAGAGCCTTTCAGGAGATGTAAGAAAATGGTTCAAATCCCTCCCGCCTGTGAGCACTCAAGACTTTGCCACATTCGAGACGTCTTTCCTGAATAAATGGGGGGACAAGAAAAACCCTTTGCGACTGTTAACACAGTACAATAATATGAAGAAAGCACTAGAAGAGAAAGTGAAAGAATTCTTAGCCCGTTTCTTGAAGGTGTACAACTCAATCCTTGTAGAAGTCAAGCCGCCCCTGGAGCTATGCAGTTACGGTAATCAGATTCCTTTGACATTGATTTCGCCTTGTTGTTGAGAGAAAGAATATCAATAAGTCTAGATGCTATAATGAGTAACTCTATCTAATTCGAAGTAAACATGATGGTGTCGGGGAAAATAAAACCGAGGTTCAATCGAGGAAATAAGAGACCCCAGGGAGATGCAGAACCATCGATGTCACGGTCCTTAGACGACAAATTTGACATGATTATGAAGACCATGGAGAAGATGATGGAGAGAATGTCCACGGGAAACATACCTACTGCCTAAGAACATAACGACCCACAGCCTAGGAATCAGGACCTCATAAGGGTTCAACTCCCTCATATCAGATAGAGGGAACAAAAAGAGCATAGGGATCAAGGTGACCAGCAGACAATACCTCCATTCCAAAAAAACTACGCAGATGGAAAGACCCTAAGGAATATTGATGAGTTGTTTGCTGGAGGATGATGCGAAGTGGGCCATACAAGAATTTCACAAAGGTGACTGTGGAGGACACCACTACTGGAAAACCACCGTGCACAAAATCCTGAGGGCAGGTTACTACTAGCCTACAATCTTCACTGACGTGTATAAAGAGGTTTCCAGCTACCACGAATGTCATATTTTTGATGGGAGAATAAAGTTGCAGCCCCTGCCACTAAAGATGATCCCAGTCAAAGAAAATTTCATGCAATGGGGTCTAGATTTCATAGGAGAAATAAATCCGCCATCCTTCACGCAGCACAAATGGATACTCACGGCCACCAACTATTTCATGAAATGGATAGAGGCAATCCCCACAAAGCAAGATACCGACGTAGTCATCATCCAATTCCTGTAGACAAACATCTTGTTGAGGTTCAGATGTCCCGTCAAAATCATAACAGACAATTCAGCCGCATTCAAGTCTAAGAATATGGAAACATTTTGTCAGGATTATAATATAACCCTAGGGAATTCTACGGTGTATTATCCACAAGGAAATGGGTTAGCATAATCCTCAAATAAGAGCCTAACTAGGATCATCAAAAGACTTCTGCAAGACAATAAGAAATCTTGGTAGAAAAATCTTATCTATGCATTGTGGGTAGATCGGGTCACCACCAAGAAGTCCATCTCAACGTCGCCTTTCCAAATCGTATATGGCACAGACTCCATCTTCCCTACCTCACTGGTGCCACTAGTTAGAAAGTTGTTGGAAGAGTAGGAGGTCGAGCCGAATGCCGCGCAGAGTAGAATAAACCAGTTAATTCACACGTAGCAGGTGAGGGAGTAGGTGTACGATCGATCATAGCTCCATCAGGAGAGGATAAAGAAATCCTTCAACAAGCATTCTAAGCAAGAATATTTTCAGATTGGAGATCTTGTGTTGATATGGGACACGAGAAATGAAGATAAAGGGAAGCATGGAAAGTTCGAGGACCTTTGGATAGGCCCTTTCAAAACCAACACGTACTACGGGAACAATGCTTATTTCCTAGAAGAATTAAATGGATAATGCCTTGGTTGGGTGCCTATAAATGACAGGTTCCTCAAGCATTATCTGATGAAATAAAATCCATTTAAGTCATTTTTCATTGTAAATAGTCGTTCTATTTTTTTTTGCGTCAATCTAGTAGGTCAACNATCATAGCTCCATCAGGAGAGGATACAGAAATCCTTCAACAAGCATTCTAAGCAGGAATATTTTCAGATTGGAGATCTTGTGTTGAGATGGGACACGAGAAATGAAGATAAAGGGAAGCATGGAAAGTTCGAGGACCTTTGGACAGGCCCTTTCAAAACCAACACGTACTACGGGAACAATGCTTATTTCCTAGAAGGATTAAATGGATAATGCCTTGGTTGGGTGCCTGTAAATGACAGGTTCCTCAAACATTATCTGATGAAATAAAATCCATTTAAGTCATTTTTCATTGTAAATAGTCGTTCTATTTTTTTTTGCGTCAATCTAGTAGGTCAACAGAAAATTAAAGCCCGAAGTGAAGACCCTAAGTTTATGCTGAAGTTTTAGAAGCTGCGTCGATAGGATTAGTTTGTTTTCTGTCTTTGATTTATTTCTTTCAGTGTCTAAAGGTAAAAAAATCCCAATGGTCAGGCACATGGTCTATTTTTCTTTGCTACCTTGCAGGGAGGATAACATCCCCATTGGAGCCCGCTGTTAGCGCCGCCATTTTTGTTTCCATTTAGAGTCAGTTTTAGTCAGAGTATGGCCCATGCACCCAAACATGTGAAGTTAGGTATGTAGCATCGTTGGGTCGAAGTCAACAAGTTGTCGGTTGGCCCTTGGAAATGGGAAGGGATGTCAAAGTCGAAACTTGCATAAGTGGTACGGGTATGTCTTTTCCAAAGAGTTGAGTCATGTTAAGAAACCAGTCTCTACATGCCCCAGGTTGAGTCAAGTAGTTAATGGAAGTTGCATTGGCAAGTGCAAAAACTATTATTAGTTCATCATGAAGGCCGAGGGAATGAAAAATCGCAGTGTTCATATCATGCATGCCCTACAAACCTTATTGCTTGTATTCTACATGCGGGGATGTGCCATGGAAAATCTGCAATTCGATTCAAAACATCCCGTCGCCATGAATTCACTGTTCTCTGGTACGATTCCTCCTTTTGCCCGACTTGTTATAAATTTCATATGCTTGGCACTCATTTCAGTCATGAAACCAGGTTCGCACTCTATTTGCAATTTCCCTTGCCAGTCCAGGTTGATCAAGTTTCCCTCCCTATACATTTGTCAGATACACTGCATGCAAAATTCATACTGGTTGTGCCATGGAGACATCCCAAAGCATAAGGAAAGGTGCACGGAGAAACATAATTTCCAGGTCCAAGCCCCAAAATGACTGGGAGTTGTTCTCACCTACAACAAGCATTCCCAAGGACATGAAAGGAGTTATTCTTTTACCCACAGAGACAATCAGATCAAACCAAATGGAACCTGAAGCGAAAAGACTAGCATAGGGAGAAAATATAGTGGAATCCTCATCTCCCCTACAACAAATACCTCGGAGAATGGGTAGGCCAAGGAAGAACAAGGAAGTTGGGGAAGCCCAATTTTTAGAAGAGCCAGATGCCATATCCTTGCCCGAAGAACTACTCATGTGCACCATCTAGCTGGAGCCTGTTGGGGGATTGAGCCATGAAAGCAGGAGAAAATCAAGGGAAATGGACACCACATGAGTGAATGATCAAGAGCCATCTCATCAATTGAAGTAGGCAAAGCTATCTATCGCTGAACTCTACCAGGAGAACATGGAGTTGAGGCGGCAGCTAGCGATAAAGACTATGGAAGTGTTAGTAGCGCAAGGTCACGAAGGGAACATGTCATGGCTAAAAAGACCTCTCAAAGAGGCGAAAGACACCATTGTACAGCTGCGAGAAGAACTGAGGCTGTCAGAGGAAAGAAATACAAAGCATTCCAGGGAATGCGAAGTGGCCAAGAAGAAAGCTCGCGCAGCTCTCGTCAGCGCGCAGAAAAAACAAGTTTAGCTGGTATTCGTCTCTACATTCACAAACATAAGACAAATATTGGAAGTTTTTGAAGGGCACATTTCCCTAAAGCACTCTACCATTTTGATAACGACCGTGAAAATCAAACAACCACTTTTCGTGCACATTTTTCCCAGCAAATGAGCATGCAATAGAAATCAAATTCGTTATAGCATATAGTAAATTCATGGCAGACACATGTCCGCTCAGGCATCTGATCAAAGGGAAACAATGGCACATCTTTTCCTCATATCGAGACCTGACCAATGATCATATCCTCATGGAAAATTTGTGAATAGTCATGTGTAAACAGACGTGATTATTTCCTATTTTTGGAAAGCGCCATGGGAAGAGTCTCCAAAGCATACTACTCAGTTTCCTAGTTTTAGGGCTAGCAGTTAGAAAGCAACGTAGCCCAAGTGACGCCCTTGTTTATGTATTTCATCTTTTCGATGTAAGCCAGGTTGGTTGGAAAAATTGGTAGATGATAACTATTGTATGTAATTTGCGTTTTTGACCGAAATTTAATGCAAAGGTCCTGTAACTTGATGAAAAGATTCTAATTGTAGCATTCAGATGTATTGTGTCTCTTTCTTTGTGTATGTGCTTCCTATCATCTTTATTCATATCTTTTTTTTGTCTATTTCGGAACAAATTTTTGAACCTGTGGATTCTCTATGCAACGCTCCTTGTTTGCGCCACTTAGACAAAAAATTTTATTCTAAAAGCTAACTTTGAATTTGCCCGCGGCGGTGCTCCGAGTTACTTCCTGTGTTTTCTCCCCACCACACACTACAATTTTACACTGAAGATTGTTGCTCACTTAGCCTTATCYTCTCAAGTCCACTCACCGAGTCATTTGTCTCTATCATTTTCTCGAATCGACTCCATAGCCCAAGTCTTACTWTCTTGTGCCAATATAACTAGAACCGATTACATCAAAGTTRTTAAATATAGCCACTTMTTTCAAAGCCATATCYTGTGCAGAGACCACACCTCCCAAGAGTGGCCTCTCCAKATCCGAAAGTCTAGTTTCGGGTCTCAAAGTTGGTTGAAAAAGTTACCTTCRTCGGYTGTTATTAGCCGAACAGATTTACGRAGTGCTAACACTTCCTTGCTTCATTTCTTTAAGACAACCCTTTAAACGCCATAAAGCACTTAAGTACCTCATAATTTATCAATTATTATTTTCCCTTAAARAATTATGATTGCCATAGCTAGGTTCCTCTACCCTTTTTCAAAATACTACCCTTTAAACATTATGAGGAATAAAGCAACTTATAATTAATAATTACTATTTATCATATATCATATAGGGATTCCATTGACAACATTAATGAATTCAACATGTCCTTATTTAATTCCCTGTYGTAAAGRCAATTAAAACTATTATAAACGATAATTGCAATAATCRCAATTAAACTATTAAARCTGATGCAAAACAATTAAACTATTATAAATGAATAATTGCCATAACCATAATGGAATCATTCAAACTATTGTAAAAAGGAAAAACGATCAAACCTATTATAAATATTTAATCACAATATCCATCATTAAAACAATAAAACTGTTATATACTCAATTATTAATTCGTTCAATATACATTCGTTGTTTTTAATACATCACTTCCATAATTCGCAGCATCAATAAATATTCAAATATTTTCTTTACCACAGTGAATGCAAATCACACAATCCCAAAAGTGGATCGGTTCTAAGGGAGGGGCGATTTCCTTTAAATATTTGTAGTTATAGGTGAAATTAAGGAATTCTTGCAAGGGCGAGGTGTAAACAAAAACAACAACGATCCCGAAACATGTACGAGGAAGGGTGTATGTGATTATTCTAGCAGATATCAAGGACAAAATACAGAAAAAATCTTCCTCAAAGTAGAGTGTTGTGCGGGGATGCTTATGGCATCTAGAGCGGTCAACTATGAGACAGTTAACCGATTGGTTGGGAGTGAAAGTCTGTCTAAAACAAATCTCTTATGAAAATTCTGTGCGCGAGGTAGAGGCATGAAGGAATCGACATAAAGAAGTGAATAGATCAACCACAGTACAACAGCCAGGAACAACAATCTTATAAATACTGGGAAGATGAATATGAAGTTATCTTGCGCCTAGAGATAGAAGACCCCTAAAGGATACCGGTTAAACCTGTGAACCTTTCATATGGACAGAATACAACCAATGAAAACAATCGCATCAAGGGACTATCACCAATCACAAATTTGTTTTTGCACCACATTCCCACAACAGTAAATTTATCTTAAACCAAACAAACCAAAGTACCAAACCAATAGTCAAAGGAAAGGATGAGATAAACAAATTAGAAACCAAAAAGGGTAATTAATCCATCATCTATTACAATCTAACAACCATTTTACACAATGAAAGGATGGATGTTCATAGGCTACTAAAGGCTAACAGAACGTAGCTTGCAGCACTATTGAGAATATTTCTTACTAGGCCACTCTTGCGATTGGAGAGCTAATAGAAAAAAATTAAAACTAAAGCAACAAGAAGGAAACTTCATCAACACCCGCATAACTTCATGAAAAGGAAACCCAACCATTTATGCACAATATTAAGACATAAGATCATACACATAAAATTTTAACTAATTTACCAATGAACACGGGAAAATTTTAACTAATTTACCAATGAAATTTTACACCTATGTATAATATTCGAAGGAAAAGAAACCGAAGTCGTTGTCCTATGCTTGTGCTCTGTCTAGCTCCTGCTTTCTAACTGTTGAAACCTCACCGGTACCTCCCAACCAATGCTAGGGGTGCTTTTCTTCCCCTTGATCCCCCCGAGCCGCAAAGGGGCCACACACACAACCAAAGAAGGCTAGCTCCTAGCTCGCCTTGCAAGGTCAAGATACCACTCGATATCTGAGCTGGGAATCCCAACTCCCACAAGGAAAAAATAGTCAAGCACAAAATCCAGTAGCATAACATTACGCATACCAGACGTGATTCCCTCTCCTCCTCCACCATTCCTTTTATAGATTTTTCTTAGAGATTTGTTTCCAAAATTCTCATTAATTTATGTTTATTAAAATTTAATTAGGATAAACCTCCCCCATACACATGTCACCCGAGCCCTTAGTTGCACCAGAAAATAAATTAATTAATTAATTAAATTTACCTATTTCCCTCACCCACCTAAAAGCGTCCTAAAAACGCTCCTTAGTGTCCCTTTATTCCCTTACATTTCTTAAATGACTGATACCTTTCTTAAAACCTAGTTGAGTTCACAATTAGAAGGTTCCAATGACTAGATTCCATACTATGTTATACATTCCTCTTTTTCTTTAAGTTTCCCTTTGTAATATCCCTTGGTAGAACCCCAATTGTAAATATGAATTGTAAACATGTTTTGTAGGCTGGTGAGATGAGTGTTGATAAGCTTGTGGGCTTATGTGTTATTTAGGCTGGAGAGCCTAGGTGTTAAAGGCCAAGAGCCTGAATTTTTTATATGTAATTATGCACAGATCATTAATAATATATGAACATCACTGCATGCAAACCAACCACGAAGAAATATTGATGGGGGACTAAGCTTCCATAAGGTTGGGTAAGGGAGGAGGCTAAGTGTGTGGGCCAAGGGGATAAGCTAGAGGGCTTACCTCTAAAGGGGATACTAATTTATTATTATTTCCTAAAGGTTAAGGTGGTCAATTGACCAACTGATGTCCTAAGTTCTTGGGATAGGGGAATGAATGCAAATGTAGTGCATGCAGCTCCAGGAAGACAAGTTTCGACCTGGGCACATGCAATTAAAGCTACATAAGTTAGTTGTGTTGGGGGTTCACTTCCCATTATGTCACCCTCATCCTGAGTTCACTTGGATCGGGGGCATTTTAATTGTTTGCCTCTGCGTCTGCCCTCGGCATAACCTGGCACATCTGAGAAACTAGAGGGAAGGGAAAAAAACCGACTTGTGTGTCCTGTGAACCCGGGTTTATCCACACTGCAAATATGAGTTTGTGCTTAACTGTCTGGGTTGTTGTCGTCTATGAAACCTGAGCATACCATAATTGTCTATGTTGTGTGTGTGATAACTGTGGGTTGTTGTGGCCACATCATCCCTTGGATGAGTGTGATTGGCTACCGTCATCTTTTCCTTGTTGAGTCTTACTATTGTTCTCCTTATGTTGGAACGGAGCTGAAGAAGCAGGTTGTCAGGTATGTGTGAAACACTCTCTCCAGGTGAGGTAGGTTGTTGTGGTTGAAGAAGTAGGTTGTCAAGCCTATGGGTGACTCTCCCCACATGAGAGAGTGTGCGAAGGAAGTGAGAACTATTGGAAGTGGTCCTGTAGCTGACACAAAGCTCAGAGAATTCTAGTCTGGCCTATTACTAAAGCCCAAGGCAAGGGAGGTTTAGCAGCCGAAGGAATGTCTTGGTGACAGTGAAGGTGTATACTCCTGGGGTGGGACATGCATGTGGGGAATGTGAGTCTATGAGCAGTGGGAATAAGTGGCTCCTGGGAGAGAATCCTTCCTCATAAACTATGTGTCTTTCGTTGACCTTGCCTAGCCTAGGATTCCCTTGCTGGGTGTAGCTTACTCCCATCTCGGGGGTGACCTACTACTGAGACTGATGAGTAGCATGGTCTATGGCAGGGAGTTTCGTGGAAGGTCTACACGCAGTTGGTGGTGCTACGCTAGTTTAAAAGATAAGTATTAATTATGTACTTAATTTATATGTGATGCATGTCTGTGTTTTGGAAATGTTATCATGTATTCCATTGCAAGTTTGAATTGTTGTTAATTATATTTAAGTCTGAATGGAAGGAGTAAATCCATGTTAAATGTGTTAATTTGATTTAATGCATATTATATATAAGTGTATGTTCTGCATAGTAGCATTTCCCGATAATGGGGTTGATGGTCGAGGATGTTACAATATGGTATCAAAGATTTAAAGGCTAAGTTAAGGTTGTGTTGGTAGCATTTCTTGGTCTTTGGAGGGTCGGGGATTTCACAAAATTGTATCATAACATGGTTACAACACTGAGCCTGGATGGGCCATGTTAGTGGAAGTTGAAGCAAGATTTTTGGAAGGAGTTGTTGTCGAAATGGAAAAAACTCACGTTCTAACCCATGGTTTCAATGTTGAGCCTGGATGGGCTGGGTAAGTGGTCATTGGACCCAAGGTTTCAAGTGGAAATTGTGTTAAGAGGAACCAATTTTGGACCTTAGAAACATTCCTGAGTGTCAAGAGGTTATCTTCGCCATGTTAAGAATCTCAGGAGGGGTAGCGGTATCGTAAAACCACGACAAAAGTAGTGTTAGACCATAGAGTAATGTGTGAACTAGTGAGGTAACAGATAAGTTTCAATTGTTTCTCTCATGTGAGTTGTGAGTGCAAGGAGTGCATAGGATGAACTCTGTATTGAGTTCAGAGAGAGATAGAATCATTGAGAACTCTGTAGGGCTCTTCCAGGTGGGCATCGAGTGAGTGCAAGTGTGCACAGAGAGAACTTTTTGTCGAGTTAGGGGCAAGAGTATAAGAGGAATATACTCATAGAGTTGTTGAACACTCTGTAGAAAACACTCAGCAAGGTGTGCTTTGAGTAGAAGGTTGCTAGGAGGGAACAAAGTTTTCCTTTGAAAGGAAATAGAAGGGTCGAGACACTTAGGATACTGAGTAACTAGAAAATATTAGAAGATATAATGCAAGGAGTGTGTGGGAGACAAATTCATTTTAAGTCCTAAAGCTTAGAAGAGATAACGCTTACGTGAGCGAAGACAAGACCCAATAGACAGACTTGAAAGAGGAGCAAAGGTCGAATCCTTTGAATACTTAGAAAATCTTCTAAGTCAGAAGATATCTAAACTGTTGGAGGTAGATCTCGGTTGTCCATTTAGAAGCATCGTTAAGATCATGAGATTGATGGTCACCTCACATTGCGGGGATATAAGGTGCTCGAGATTTACGAAGTCGAGGGCGAGCCGCAATCCAAACCACAGTTTTGGATAAAGGACGCGTGTAGGCTCAAGGTGAATTGCGGGATGAAATGTAGTTTGGTCTCAAATCACCTTTTTGTATGCCCGTAATCGCATGTTTACATGAGGTCACCACCCAAGGTCACCTCTAAGGAGGAGCTTAGACCATTAGATCAACATCCAGAAGAAAAAAGGAAGCGCAAAGGAGAGGAACAGATCCCATCCGTTGGGTTTGAGCGTGAAGGATCAACAATCGTTGGATCCGGAGGTAAGAACACGAGACTTAACCCTTGTGTGTGCAGGAGAGTGGACTTTGTTGGCAAATATTTAACAGACAGCGAATGGCAAATATTTAACAGACAACGAATGCTTGGATGAGGTGGTCATGTGTTGGTTGAATTCTCTATGAGTGGACTATATGTTGGTTGTGGACTCAGGGTGATGATATGGGATCATAAATCTGTATACAAGTTGTTATGTGTGT
>JZKD02S0710944.1:861368-916088 GCA_000966675.3 Picea glauca | reverse complement strand
CGAGCTGGATTGTGGGGCCAAAACTTGCTCAGATATTAACAATCTGAGAGGGGTCCACAATTTATACCACGGTATCACCGAAGGCATATGTGGCAGCTGGAGGTGAATTGTGGGGGGAAAAGTGGGTTGGCATAAAACCACTCTTGCCCACACCCGCAATCACATATTTCCATGAGGTAATATCCCATGGTCTTAAGAAGTAAAGGGCTAATGAAAAAGGGGCTAGCGCCTAAAACCTGGAGTTTTAGAAGAGCAAAAGAATAACTGGCGGGTCTGTCAGGACCTGCCCCTAAAGGAAAAAGGGGGCATGTGTATAATTGTTTTGGGTTCAATAAGGAGCCGGAAGGGTCTATCTGACTTAGAAGGAAGAAATATCCTAGACCCGAAGGTTGTGCAACCCCAAGGAGATCAAGGGGGGGGGGGGTCTGCATCAATATGGATGTGTAATTTTGCATATGTACATGCTTGGATATGCATATAACAAGCTAGTGAACTTAGAATAGTTTTTTATTATGAAATAATGTTTGAATATGACTAAAGGATGGATTTTGTATTATGTGGATGTTGTTGTTGCTTATAATTTCCATTGAGGTGAAGACCCGTGCGAATGGCAGGAATGGTGATCAAAATGATGAAGGGGGAAGTCTGTGAGATTCTACAAATATAATTTGGTGAGACAACAACAAGTAGGCTAGTAACAACTAGGCAGGTATGCATTTAGTTTTTGTTGATGCATACATGTTGAAGGGGATCGAGGTAAGGATTCCCTCAGTTAATTTTTAGTATTTAAATTGATATGTAATGGACGAAGGCCTAGAGTGTGTAAGTGTTGTTGATGTTAGAATGCACTTAGATAAAATGTGAGTTGCATTTTATGCTATGATTTGTTATGGGATCATAACCAGGTTAATTCAGGAGACATACTCCTTATATAACAATGAATACCCACAGATCCATGAGTGACAACCCAAGAAGTTGGAGGTATCACTTGAATCTATGATGGTAAGGTAAAAGAAGTTTAGTTATGATGAGTAATTGGATGTTGAAGAATCCAGAGTCTATAAAAAAACTTGGTGTGGAATTTGATTCATCCAAGTACGAAATTGGGTTAGTTGGACCCAGGAAATTAACGAAAGATGAAGGTTAATATCAAATTGGTTTGGGACTATAAATGGAAAGGTAGCCAAGAGTGATTTGGCTAGAAAGTTCTCAGGAAAAAAATAGTTGTGTACAATGACTACAATGAGAGCACAAGAATATTTAGGAATCCATGAAGAATTGAATACTTCTAGGATCAACAAGAATTTTTTTCATAGGGAGAAATAATTTGTTGCAATTTATGTGGCAGCAAGTATGCTATGTCTTGTTGGGTCAGCCAGAGGAAAGAATGCTTGCATGTTTGCAAGTGTTGTTGGTGATGTTGCTACATAATGAGGGAAGCAACATAGAGCTGAAGTGATGGTTATAAGTTTGATAAAAGAAGCATGAAAGCTTCTACTACTAACAGACTTTCAGGTAATATAAAATTTATTAATGGCAGTCATGAAAGTATGAGTTTTATTACTCTTTTTGCATAATTGTTGAAAGGAAATTTAGGTAATAATTTCCTTAGATAGAGTTTTTATATAAAATCACATGATTATATTATTGAATGCATACCAATGGATGTGGTAAAGGATGGAGGCCTGTATTAATTCAAATATTTTTAGCTTCTGAATGCACACACTGACATAATAGAATGTCATGTTAATTTGGTTATGGGGTAGTAACCAAATAATTAAAGATAAGAACTTGTTATAGGAATGAATGCCAGTAAGCTAGTCATGTATGAGACCAAGACCTGGTTGGATATGGCAAGGTATGGATACATAAAGGTTATGAACCACACAGGTACTAAAATCTTCCTACCTTTAAATAAAGCTTGGACTGCGACCTTTTTGCTAAAACTAATGAACACCATAGAATTATATTCTTGGTGTAGTGTTTGGGTCGAAAAGGAAGTAATCCAATTAATTGGTAAGACAATAGGTAGTGTGTGGAGGACGTGTCAACACATTGGCCAAAATTCAAACTCATGGATGGTGAGATACATGACTGAGATAAAGAGCATTATGTAAATCAATACATGGGTGCACTGAATAAATAGGCATTGAGAATTGTACTCATGTCTAGAAAGGGGTAGAGTTGCACTCGTACATGATAGAATTGTATACTTAAATGCACTTTGCTGAATGCATTTTGTGAGGGCATGCATATACGTTTTTGGCATGGAAATAATTATACTAATGACTGAAATGTTGCTAACTCATGAAGTTGAGAACATTTCAGGAACTGTTAAACATTGCAATAGGAAGGTTGCAAGCCAGGTAGTCACAAGAATAGAGACTACATAAAATTTTGTGTTCAAAAAATTGAAATAATAAACTTACTGTTATTAATTATGAACATACATATGCATAGAATGACGAGTCATTCTATTTGGTTAAATTGTTTGGTAATTTTGATTGAATTGCTAGGTGCAGGAAATTCTAAGATCATTTCATAAGGTGTTGTACATGTTGAATTATGATGTACAAGAAATAATGACAATTGTTGGTAGTATCCAAAATGAAGTCTTGCAGGAAAATGATATGTAGTTTGGTGCCTGTGGAAAACCACAAGGATGGCTTCATTCATAATATGGAAACAACCAAGATGAATCATGAAATAGAATTTCATGTTTTGGGGATAAAATTTGAATTCCCTTTCGAACTAATTGGAGTTCCTAAATGAATTATTTTATGTTCTCTCATGATAACTGCATGTGGGTGATGCATATGAGATGATGTTGATAAAAGTTAGAATTTTCAATACAAAGAGTATCTTGGGAAGATGCTGATTGGAGACCTTTGAGGGAAATTGGAACTCCTCAAGCCAAAATGCTCTAAGACTTCCAGTCCGGCCTGTTGCTGAAGCCCAAGGAAAGGGAGGTGTAATAGTTGATGGACTATGTGACAGTGAAGGTGTACACTCTTGGGGTGGGACAGGCATGTGGGGAAGGAGAGACCGTTGATTGGAGTGTTGCTGAGGTTTTATTGGTTGGAATGTTGTTGAGGTTTGGTACCTTGGCCTAGACCATGTTGATATGAAAATATTCTCAATCAAAAGATAAGTACAATTATCTATTTATTGTATGTTTTGTATGTTGTATACAAGTTATAATGTTATTAAAATTGTCTGTATATACATACATACATACACACACACACACACACACACACACACACACACACACACACATATATATATATATATATATATATATATATATATATATATATATATTGCATATATGCTTGCATTACTTGCATCCATGACTGTACATAATGTGTTTCATATTTCATTGCTTAAGAAATATATATACCTGATGCTAATCATGTAATTGATTGGAATGTGATTCAGGTGGAGCAAGAAGGTGTCTTGCAAGTGCATCTGGTGCGCATATTGGATCGGAAGAGAAAACAACTCTGAAATCGAGCCATATGGATTTTAAAGGTCCAGTGGACTCGGTACGATCCTGAGGACGTGACATGGGAGCATGAGGATGCTATGCAGGTAGAATACCTGCATCTTTTTGGAGATTTTGGAAATATTGTTGATGTTGTGTAAAGAGTTGCACTAAGGAAAATGCAAAAATAAGGGGAGGGGATTGTAATTTCCCCCGGTAGAAACCCAGTTGTAAATATGAATTGTAAACATGTTTTGTAGGTTGGTGAGTCGAGTGTTGATAAGCTGGTGGGATTATGTGTTATTTAGGCCAGAGAGCCTAGGTGTTAAAGGTCAGGAGCCTGATTTTTGTATATGTAATTATGCCCAGATGATTAATAAAATATAAACATCGTTGAGTGCAGATCGACCACGAAGAAAGAGTGATGGGGGACTAAGCTTCCACAAGTTTGGGTAAGGGAGGAGGCTAAGTGTGTGGGCCTAGGGGCTAAGCTAGGGGGCTTACC
The DNA here is from genome assembly GCA_000966675.3 of Picea glauca. Classification (NCBI taxonomy): domain Eukaryota; kingdom Viridiplantae; phylum Streptophyta; class Pinopsida; order Pinales; family Pinaceae; genus Picea; species Picea glauca. The sequence continues at coordinate 912,096 of JZKD02S0710944.1, read as the reverse complement.
TCTAAAGGGGATAATAATTTATTATTATTTCCTAAAGGCTAAGGTGGTCAATTGACCAACTGTTGTCCTAAGTTCCGGTGAAAGGGGAACAAATGAAAATATAGTGCATGCAACTCCAGGAAGACAAGTGTCAACCTGGGCACATGCAGTTAAAGCTGCAGAAGTCAGTCATGTTGGGGGTTCGCTTCCCATTCTGTCACCCTCCACCTAAGTTCATTGGGATAGGGGGCGTCTAAACCATTTGCCTATGCATCTTCCCTCGACATAACTTGGCACATATGAGAAAATAGAGGGAAGGGAAAAAAGTTGACCTGTGTGTCCTGTGAACCCGATTTTATCCACACTGCAAATCAAAGTTCGTGATTAACTGTCTGGGTTGCTGTCATCTGTGAAACCTAAACATACTATAATTGCCTATGCCATGTGTGTTATAACTGTGGGTTGTTGTAGCCACACAGTCCCTTTGCTGAGTGAGTATGGATACTGTCATTCATTCCTTGTTGAGTCTTACTATTGTTATCCTTGTGCTGGAATGGAGCTGAAGAAGCAGGTTGTCAGGCATGTGGGCAATACTCTCTCCAAGTGAGAGAGGTGGTTGTGGTTGAAGAAGCAGGTTTCCAGGCCTGTGGGAGACTCTCTCCAGGTGAGAGAGTGCACGGAGGAAGTGAGAACTCCTGGAAGGGGTCTTGTAGTTGCCACAGAGCTCAGAGAATTCTTGTCCGGCTTGTTGTTGAAGCCCAAGAAAAGGTAGGTTTAGCAGTCGAAGGACTGTCTTGGTGATAGTGAAGGTGTATACTCCTGGGGTGGGACATACATGTGGGGAATGAGAGTCTGTGATCAGTGGCCATAAGTGGGTCCTGGGAGAGAATCCTTCCGCATAAACTGTGTGTCTTCTATTGACCTTGCCTAGCCTAGGATTCCCTTGCCTAGTGGAGCTTAGTCCCATCTCGTGGGTGACCTAATGCTGAGAGTGATGAGCAGCGCGGTCTATGGCTGGGAGTTTCATGGAAGGTCTTCACGCAGTTGGTGGTGTTACGCTAGTTTAAAAGATAAGTATTAATTATGTACTTAATTTATATGTGATGCATGTCTGTGTTTTGGAAACTTTATCATGTATTCTGTTGCAAGTTTGAATTGTTGTTAATTCTATGTAAGTCTGAATGGCAACAGTAACTCCATGTTAAATGTGTTAATTTGATTTAATGCATATTATATATAAGTGTATGTTTCTCATAGTAGCATTGCCCGACAGTGGGGTTGATGGTTGAGGACGTTAAAATATGGTATCAGAGATTTAAAGGCTAAGTTAAGGTTGTGTTGGTAGCATTACCTAGTCTTTGGAGGGTCGATGATGTTACACCCTTTTTATCTAAGTTCAGAATTAACAAGTTTAGACATAAACAACAATTTACCTTTTTAATAATTTAATCCTTTATGAAAAAATTACTTTAATTATTAATGTTTGAATTTTTTTTACCCCCTCCTTGTTAAATGTCCAGTTAGTTTTTTTTTTTTTTTTTCACAAGTTCTACTTAGACATAGGTTTTAAATTCACTAGGCTTGGAGATAGTTTTTAAGGGAAAATTAGTTATTAAACTTTACTCATACCATCATTCATTTTAAGGCTGACCAGGTCCTAAGTGTAACAACCCAAATTGATTAATTTTTATCCTAATTTTTTTAATTTGAATTTAATTAATATAGTAAATGAGTGTTGTATTATTTTATTATTAAAAGTGGGTGAAGTAATTAATGGGGGGATAAGGTTGTTTGGGAATTAATGGGAGGATAAGGTTGTTGGGGGATTAATGAGGGGGACTTGAGAGAGGAGGATAAGAGAGGAGGGGAGCACTTGGAAGAGGATATCATTTTTATTTTGGTTTGAGAATTATGAAGGAGGAGGAGGAGTAGATTGGAAGAATTGTTTTTGGAAAGCTCTCACAGGGCACTGGTGTTGCTGGGAATTTTGGGCTTGGGGGCCAAGAAACCGCAAGGAATCCTGGGGCTAGGGAGATAGATAGGCTGTTCCTAGTTGGATGGGAGGTTAATATTTAGTCTGGGTAAGAACAAGAACATGATCATACATAAAAAGGGACTAGATAACCAACCTGAAGGTGGAGGTATGTATTATAATGTCATTTTCATTATACTGTTGATATTATTATGCTGTTATCATTAATATGATTCTATGTTGTCGTTATTATGATATTGTCCTTGTTCTCATTATGTTGTTATCATCAATATGCTGGTCTTATTTATTTATGATATAAGGAAAAAAATCAAAGAAGTTATAAACTAAATTCAGTAGAAGATTTTAGAAAAATTTTATTTATTTTGAGCCCTGAAAATTAACCAGGCTTTACATATGGTATTGATCAAAGTAAAAAACGATTGTTTATCATTATCAAGATACCCTAGGTGGGATTGTATGTATGACTTAAGGAAGTTTATATCGAACTCAATATAAGATTCACTTAACTAGAGAACTGATGATGAGCTAACGTTCTAGCTAGTGAACAAACAAATAGACTATACTTTATATATGGGGGTCATATATGGAACTTAAAAAGAATAAATCTATAGAGAGAGTGTGTCTTATCATTAATTAAATTAAAAGTGACAATAAAATAGAGTTGAGACATGGTAAGGTGTTTACTAAATAGGGTTAGTTGTAATTAATATATTAATAGCCTCAACATGTTTTAATCGGTGAAGGTACAATGGGACCAATATAGAATAGGGTTTGCTATCCTAGAAGACACACACAAGTTGTGGCATGAATTTTTCCTTATATTGAGAATGACCATAACTTCGGGAAGAAGTTTTGTCTTGAAGGGTGGGTGTATGTAATGCCACCTTTTGACTTAGACAACTAGAATTACTTAAGGCCTAATCATTTTTATTTTCTATTCACTGTGAAACTATTAATGATACACTTGAACTTTTAAGACGTATGAACCTATGTGAATGAAAATTCTATGAATGTTTAACGTTATTTGAATGATGATGAATATTATGCAATCTATTATGTGAATGTCAATTCTATGAATGTTTAACGTTATTGAATTATGGGGATATTCTGTGATCTATTTCTAACTTGAAAATTTTGAAATTTAAAGTTGTTGGTACGCGGATACTGAATTGAGATTATGGTTGAATGCATTTACATGATGATAATGCATAGATATGTATGAGTTTGTTTTATAGACTAATTTGTAGGTCAATGGGCTATGAAATAGCCAAAGAATAATGATAATAAAAGTTGATGTCGTGAACATCGATCGATAAACCATATGGTATGAATATTTATATGTGAAATTATGTTGGTTCGAATGCATTACTATGATATATGGACTAGTGCGGGTTTTTGTTTTTATTTTTTTCAGGTGGTGAGACTGCCTAAAACTGAATATACAATGAAAAAATCCCCAGCAACACAGTGCCACTGTATATTCCATGGTAGGGTGTGGACCCTAGTCCTATTAAGAGGGGTGGAGGCATTTCCCACCGTGTATCCTCTGAAACCGGGAGTGATGGGAGGATGGTGTTAGCTCACACTCCCCTAGACATGTGATGATGACTGTCAATTGCCTATTGGGAAAGCTTGGTCAAGAGAGTTGAAAGTTCCTCTTACGAGTTCTATTTGGAGTTAGGTCAATATAGTTGATGCTCCAGGATAGTCCAACAAAGGAAGGATAGGGATGGAAGATGGAAGTAAGTTAGGGAGGAAGGATGAATAGACGTAGTTGAGAGTGTGTGGGGATTTCTCCTTATAGAATAATTTATGGATTTCCTCTTTATTTTTGATAATATATATATATATATATATATTTACTTAACTAAACTAAAATTATCTAAGTGAATGTAGCTTGTGCTAAATTATTGTAAATGAGGAATTTCATGAACATTTAAACAGTTTACTATCTTTTATGAAATAACTGGTCTTGTTGATTGGATTGAACGCATACAAGAATTACTTTAGGTGTGATAATTATTTTCATTAGTGCATGTACGAGTCCTCTGTGTGCTAGCTACACATTTATTCCTTGCACATGTACATTAGTATGTGTAAGTGTTTTAAATTGATGATGTTGCTTATTTGATGTGGATGTATGAATCATGTGTCGTTACCCTTGTGTTCTAAATTACTCTAACTTCGGGACGAAGTTTCTTGAAGGGAGGGTGTATGTAACAACCCAAATTGATTAATTATTATCCTAATTTTTTTTATTTAAATTTAATTAATATAGTAAATGAGTGTTTTATTATTTTGTTATTAAAAGTGGGTGAAGTAATTAATGGGGGGATAAGGTTGTTTGGGAATTAATGGGAGGATAAGGTTGTTGGGGGATTAACAAGGGGGACTTGAGAGAGGAGGGGAGCACTTGGAAGAGGATATCATTTTTATTTTGGTTTGAGAATTTCTTAAGGAGGAGGAGGAGGAAATTGGAAGAATGTTTTTTGGGAATCTCTTACAGGGAATTGGTGTTGCTGGGAATTTTGGGCTTGGGGGCCAGGAAAATGCAAGGAATCCTGGGGCTAGGGAGAGAGATAGGTTGTTCCTAGTTGGCTGGGAGGTTAATATTTAGTCTGGGTAAGAACAAGAACATGATCATACAGAAAAAGGGACTAGATAACCAACCTGAAGGTGGATGTATGTATTAAAATGTTGTTTTCATTATATTGTTGATATTATTATGTTGTTATCATTAATATGTTGCTATGTTGTTGTTATTATGCTATTGTCGTTGTTCTCATTATGTTGTTATCATCAATATGCTGTTGTTATTTATTTCTGATGTAAGAAAAAACATGAAAGAAGTTATAAACTAAATTCAGTAGAAGATTTTAGAAAACTTTATTTATTTTGAGTCCTGAAAATTAACCAGGCTTTACACTAAGGAGGCATATTTTTCTAGGTACTAGGTTTATTAACATACCAGAGTTAAAATCACGATGTTCCTTTCAAGATGCACTACATGTTCCAAGGGTGCCACTCACTTGCATTCATGTTTTATTTGTGTGACATGCCCTTCAATACGCACTACGTGCTCCAAGGGTGCCACTCACCTTTTGACTAATTTTGGTAGATGTCAAACCCCTGGATTCAATACTCCATCAAGTGACCTTGTGGGAGACTAATGGCCTCTAAGGAATAAGGACCCTTCCTTATTGTGCGCCCCTTGGAATCATCATGAGCGACTGTCACTTTCTTCCCTCACGCCATCGTGGATCTCTCAAAATATGTAATCATTAACATACAGTTCAAGCCATGATAGGAGTGCTAGTAGGCTATGGCAGGGTTGCTGCCACACCTCTCCCTCAATGTCTCTAGTTGTCATGCGTAACCTGTTTACTCCAAATGTGAGTCTGGTTGGAAAGCTATCGTCAGCCTGCATCCATCAACAAACATGTCAGTGATAAAAATAAACATCATAACCTAGTAGGCATATGTCACATATTCAATATCAAAACACTCAAACCATAACAATCCACCCCCTGATTCGATCCGAAGTCCAAAGAGGCCCTTTGATTCCATCAACATTCTTATTTGGTCCAGAGTCCTACACACTCAAGAGAACCTAGTCAAAAGCACATGTCGATATAAATATCATAAAATAACATATCATCAAATCCAAAACATAATCATGCTCCATAATCGAATCAGTCAATCATATAGTGAACCAGATCATTTGCACACAAGTGTCCTCAAAGAATAAGTCCAATCAGGTGTACGCAAGAGAAGGATGTTACATACACCCCCTCTTGTTTTAAACTTTGTCCTGAAGTTTCACAGTATATAAGTGCCGAAATAAAATATATCACAAAATCTATATGTCTAGTTGTCAAACAAAAATGGAAACTGTTGATGCATTTCATATGCATCCTCCTAGATCGTCGAGTGTGGACTATAGTTGTCCCACTGGACCTTGACCTGATCTATTGTTCAATGTTGTAGCTTTCAAATGCGATTGTCCAGAATGTGGATTGACTTATCCATGAGTGCACCCTCGTCTGATACCTACAAGGAACTCATGTCAATCACATATATAGGATCAATAACATAATGTCTCAAAACAGATACGTGAAAAACATCGTGCATATGCCTCAAAGAATCAGGCAAGGCTAGTCGATAGGCCACAAGCCCCTTCCTTTCCACAACCTCAAAGGGTCCCATGAACCTTGGAGAAAGTTTATCACCCTTTCCAAACTTGATCAAACTCTTGTTTGGTTTTACCCGCAAGAAGACTCGATCGCCAACTTCATAACTATGGTCGACATGATGTGCATCATCATAACTCTTTTGTTGATCCTACACTTCCTTGCCTTTGTCTTATTATTTGCATTTGATCTTCCATTTATTGAATCACCGTGGTTCCCACCAAGACCCTATTCACAAGCCAATCCCAACTCAAAGGCGTATGACATGGTCTCCCATAAAGAAACTCGAATGGCACCATCTTAATGGTTCTTTGATAACTGTTGTTATATGAAAATTCTACCAGTGGAAAGAATTCTTCCCAATTCTTATGTTGGTCCATAACTTACATACGCAACATGTCCTCCAAGATTCTATTCATTCGTTCAATCTACGTGTCATTCTCCGGATGATATGTGGTACTAAAGTTAAGTTGAGTTCCCAAGGCCTCTTGGAAACTAGTCCAAAATCGATCCATAAACATCGATCCTCTATCGAATATGATCCTCTTAGGCACGACCTGCAACTTCACAATCTCGCTGATGAAAACTCTATCTATGTCAGGTGCTTGATATGTCGTACGCATAGGGATAAAATGAGCACTCTTCATCAGAGTTTCAACTACCTCAAAAATTGAGTCGTGTCTCCTTGCTGTCATGGGTAATCTAACAATGAAATCCATTGAAATGACCTCCGATTTTGATTCTAAAATAGCGTGTGGCTGTAGTAATCCTGTCGTATTTCTATGTTCATCCTTCACCTGCTGACAGTCTAGACATATTTCCATGTAGTTGACTATGTCCGCCTTCATTCCTTTCTAGAAGAATAAGGGTTTAAGGTCTTCCCTCATCTTCATGACTCCTGTATGAGCCATGTGCACTGCTCTATGAGCCTCATTTAGGATCAAACTCCTCAAATCATCGTTGGGTGGTACGTAAATCCAATTGTTAAATCTCAATAATCCGTTGTCATCTGTAGTAAATCCTTCAAATTTTGGTACCATCATTGTGTTTTTTTCGATAAAATTCTTAACCTGTTTATACCAGTCATCATCGCATTATAACGTTAGAATATTTTCACATAGATTTGTTTGAAGAAGCATTACCAAAAATATGAGTGGTCTTTGACTCAATGCATCAACCACTCTATTCAATGTTCCTTTTATGTAAGTAATGTCGAAATCATACTCGCTAAGAAAATTTGACCAACTTCTTTGTCTTGCGTTCAAGTCGTTGTGTGTAAAGATGTGTTGTAAACCACAATGGTCCATTTTTAGTTCGAATTTCCATCCAATCAGGTAGTGTCTCCAAAATCTCAAGGCATATACGATGGATAACAACTCCAAATCATGTGTAGCCTACTTCTCCTCATGCCTTCTCAACTTTCTTGAGATGTAAGTGATCACTCGACCATCTTGCATCAAGACTTCACCTAAGCCTTCCTTGGATGCGTCAATGCATACCAAGAAGTCATCGTCCATGTCAGGGACCTTTAGATCAACATTGTTTATCTAGGTTGATGTCGGTGGCCACCCACCTATTCCACTGACTCGAAAAACAATTTTTCACCTTGGCAGTTGTTCGTCAGTTTTTCGAGTTCCAAACTTTCGGGGTCATTTTGAGGCCCTAAACGATGTTTTTTGGGGATTTGGGGCCCAGGTGTCTACTAAAGGTTGATGTAGGAGCATCACTGACTCATCAAGCGAGTAGTGCGGAAAGCGGGAGACAGCTGGACAAGCCAACACAAATTTTGAAAATGCTTTGGAACTGTTACGCAGATCTTAAATGAATCTTTTAAGAGGAGGCGCCTTTGTATATTGTAATGGAACTTGAGCAGATAGCTCTCATCCTTAGGTAGATAGTCATAATTTAATGTAGTTAATTCTGGTAGATAGGAATTTAGTTTTAGATTTGATAGCTTTAGATTCCAAGAGAGAAAACGGATATAGACACCCTCATTGTATTATTGTAACATAAGCCTGAGCATAGAAGAAAAGTAGAAGAAGAGCATGCAGAGAATTGTACGAAGAACACTCCATGTATAGGCATTTTAATTAATAGAAGAAAGCTTTGATTCAAGTTCATGGTTTGTGTTGTTTCTCTGTATATTGATGTCATGCTCATGAATGTTTACTTCTGGTTATGAATTTTCTTTCATATGCTGTGTATGTGATGCCGGTATGAATTGAAGTCTGAGAGGGTGAGAGAATGAGTTTCAATTGTTTCTCTATTTGAGCCAGAGACTTCCTGCAAGGAGTGCAGTTGAAGTGTCCGCAAGGAGTGCATTGACAGAAGGGTTCAACTAGAGTTAGCTTTTGTTCTCATTCGTCTTGAAGGTGCAGCTAGGCACAGAAGCCGTGCAAAGAGTGTGCAGGCTGAAGGAAGTTCAGGGTTGCGAACCTGAGCAAGGAGCTGAAAGACTGCTGCTGCAGGAGTGCGCAGGGTCGAGAGACTTCAATACTCAGTTGAAGTTGAAGGGTTTCCACAAGGAGTGCGTGCAAGAGGGTTTTCAAGAAGACTGAAGTCGTGGAAAAGCTCAAGAGGAGTAGGCCTTCAAATCCACTGAAGGAAGAAGCGACGGTTAAGATGTTGTGGAGGCAACTCATGGAAATCCCACCAGTCGTCAGATCTGACAGATTAGCGAGGAGGTTACGGCCATATCAGAGTCTGATCTCGAACGACTGGTAAGCTGTTGGATCAGCAATTGATTTCCCGTCAGCTATTAGATTTGGTAGGAGCTGCACTGGGGTTAAGCCCTAGTGAATAGAGAAGTCGGGGTTCGGCATTTTGTGAACTCCGGGAGCGGAGAAATCACAACATCAGGAACCGTGATCCACGATATCCCGACGAGCTCAGAGTCGTCCATCAGCGGGGATGCGTGTCAAGAGATCCCGAAGAGTCGGAGTTCGGAGCATTGGAGTTTTCGAAGGCAGAGACCTCTTGCAACTGGGAATCATGAAACGCGATATCCCGATGGAAGGGTAGTGTGGGCCATGATGGGAGTTAGTGGAGGATAGGTGTTGCCCCATATAGGGGATCGGGAAAAGGGAAGTCTCGAGTCCATCGACATCAGGATTCGCGATCCCGCGAATTCTGAAATCCTGACAGAGGTGACGGGAGGTGGAAAAGTCAACCCGCATGTGTGCATCGGTGTATCGACATATCGGGAATCAGAGATCAGCAAGGTAAGTTATTTTCGACATCGTAGGTGCCAAAATCCCGACAGGAGGATTCCCTATAGGAATAGGAAGGCATTGGTAACTACCCATCGGGTTTCGGGGTATTGTGAAGCACAAAGTGCGCGACCAGAGGATTCACGAAATCCCGAGGTACGATTTCCCGATCATTAAGGGGGATCAGTTGAAGAGTGTTGTGGGTGAGAAAATTTCTGATAGGGAATTAGAGGAACCTTTGAGTTCTTCGGGCCGTGAGTAGAAAGAAGATCCTGAGAATGCGGATGTGCCAGTGAGGGTGTGACTGCGTCAAAGGCCCTGACTTGGGCTAGTCAAAAATCGTTCTTCTTGGTTAGACCTTTCCAACAGGATATTGTGCGCCTAAAACAAAGATCGTATGCAAACGTTACGACCCCAAGAAATTGATGTACTAACTTACCCCAATGGGGCCCACATGAATTTTGACGCTTCATCTCCTAGGGTTAGGTTTTTGGATGTATAGAGTTTTGGCATTCATATTTATTGTACAAATGCCTTCAGAGCCTCATTGTATTCATCTTCTTGCGAAGAGGAGGTTATTTTTGTAATGTGTTATTTTTGGACCTTTTAACCCATATAGCTATATTGTAATGTAGGGCCTTAGTATATTATGCAATAGTCAAGTTTTCCGCAGGCATCAAATCTACAGGAATTTTATTTTTTATAGTAATAAATATCTGGTTGAAATCGTTAACTTTTTCTTTAGGGTTCATTTTCATACTAGAGAGCTCCATTACCAAAAATTCTGGAGATTTATCATCTCCAAATTTCTCTAGAAAGAAGGTTTCAAACTTATCCCAAGAGATGATGGTTTGGGGTTATTGTGAAAAATACCAGGTTGAGGCATTTCCCTCAAAATTGTAAGGGAATAACCTACACACGACATCCTCGTGTTCGACGCTCTGGAGCCTAACAACTAACATGAATTTCTTGATATGATCCTCAATTGATTTCTTCGAATCTGAGTCTAATTTGGGTAGCCACGTTTCTGGATGTTTGGGTAACGAGTGTTGGGGTCTAGGTGCTTCCACAACATCTTGATCGAGCCAAGGTCTGGTGGGATTATTTTGGTTAGCCATGGGAGTTGGTGGAGATGAAGGTAGAGATTGTTCAAAAGAAGAAATTCCTTCATCCAAGGATTCCTCTCTTGAAGAGGGTGGAGAAGAACTAGGTGGGGATGGTGGGAGACCAAATCCCCCAGCACCTAGGATCAGTGCTTTAGAAGGATCTATGATATTACCGCCTAATGCGTTATCAGGTAGACCAGTGTCAAGAGGTTTTTCTTGTAGATTGGAGAAATCAAGGGGTTGATTTAACTGTCTACCAGGTTGTTTGATTCATGACAAATCACTTTGAGTTCTCAAAATTGATTGGTGGACAATTTCTTGTACATTAATCCCTTGAGGAACTCGTGTCATTGACTCAGCGGAAATGCCAAGTGTAGTTTTTCAGGTAGTAGATGGGTCAAGTGTAACGTTAGGGTCTGAGCGACTACACATCACGACACGAGAATGAATATTTGGGGTAGTCCTACAACCTCCTCGTGCCATCAATTACTTTCAAGACCTCCTTCTAGCGCTATTTTTCAAGGGTGTTTATGACACATTGTCAACGAGAAGGGAAGATCTGGACCAGGGTTGTCTACTTAACCCAATCCATTTGGGATAATCTACCCTGGTTGGTTTTATGGCTTTGTTAGCCAACTAGGATTCTAAAATAATTAAAAGATGTAAACTGAATAAACGTACAATCCTATCAATCAATACATTAATACAATTGCTTAACTAATAGTAGTATTATATGCAAAAAGATATATACAATTACAAGTTTTAAATAAAGCCTTGTGAAAATGATTGTTTTCAACTAATGGATCAATACTAGATGAAAAATAAAGGAAATTGTTATAGTACTATAAATGACAAAATAATAACAATGAATGAATAAGATTATAAATTATATAATGATAATGGACAAAGCATTTAATGCTTAAATGATGTAATCATTATTCATTCACAAATCAACAAATCAAATAAAATATAAACTAACTAACCTAACACTGATAAAAAATACTAAGCTAGATTCGTCTTTATGTGTTTGTATAAGCTCCACTTAACCTGTGTCAAGTATAAATCTATGACAAAAGAAAGAACGATACTTCCTGAAACAACTCGAGGAAGTCTTTTATATTTTGGAACAAGGATATGATGACAGCATGAAAAATAGAGTTTATCTCATGTGACTTTAAAATGTCCAATAGCTGAAAACAAAATAAACTTCAACTCTCAGCAAATGGTATTACCAACTACCCAACATTAGACGTAAACTCAAAATGCATAGATAAATGATCAGTCACAGATATTAAAAGAGCCAAAATAAAATGAACCATGTATAGAAAGTTGTAACATGAAAAGTTATATCCAGAACAGTCTAAAGTTAATTCAGTAAAAATAAAATTTCATGTCAAGAAATTATATGAGAAACAATAATTACATTGAACATTCTAAAGACAAAGAGTAAATTGTATCCCATATAGTTACAGAATAATAAGTCCATAATATGTTCCAAAAGGAATTGCCCCTCTCCCTGGGAAAACAATGTTATTTAAACAAGTTCCTGGTATGTTCCTCATATCATGCAAGATAGAGACAAATCTTCTTTACAAAGCTTTTACTAAAATAAAATAACCATAAAGATAATTATGTTGAAATCTTATAATCCAAAATAGTTACATCATTAAAACGTTGTTTTTTTTCAAAAATGAAATTTACAAGTCCATTATATGCCCAACTTTTGACATGTTTAATTAATCATTTCACATTAACCTGTTGTTCACCTGAGACAAAGAAAACGAAAACTAAATTAGACAACAATCAAATAAATAAATTTAAAATACAAGCTAAAGAATCTTCGATTCTGTAGCTGGTCTAGATAAAAACAAAATAAAAACGAATTCATTTATTATCCAAACAAAATCCAATCATGAATTACAAGAAAAATATTTACCAATTAGAAATTCGAAAGGGACACATCAGACAAATCTGAATTTACAATAACATTGAAATTGGTGGAGTGTTTTATGATCACATCTCCCGATCTCTTGAAACATTTGTTGGCTTTGAGTGAATTCGATCGAATGCAAGCTCTGAGATTATCGTTTTCATTTTTCAAAACTGAGTTCTGATTCATTACTTGATTCAACTGAGAATGTAAGTAAGGGATGTCTCGATAGTATCTTTGGATCCATTCCAAACAACTTTCACAATACATCGGTTCTAGATTTGGAAATGGGCGAGTCTGATCTATAGTAAGAGATTTACCCTGTTCCATAATATTTTTGAGGTCATACTGAATACTTGAGAAACCTTCTTATTCCTTTAAGAAAGGGGACAAATTAGACACTAAATCGTATTGGGGTGAATCAGCGCTGGTATCATCAATAGATATCGGGTCTTCAACATCAATGATGGGGATAGGTTTTTCATGGTTGTGATGTCGATTCCTGACCATTCTGGAAAGGAGTCGGTCATTCCTTTTGTTCTTGAAATCAATATCTGGAACCCTTTGTATTTTATGTTTGAATTGCTTCTTAGTTTTAATTTCATTTATATCAACCACACCTTGCCCAAGATTAAGAGTAACAGAGACCTTGCCCTTCAAATTATCCAACACATCCTCTAAAAATTTTTTTGGAACAAAATCGTGCCTCTGGTGCATGCTTCTAGTTTATTTATGAAAATCAATAGGGGTTTCAATAAATGACACAGGGTCTTCTTGCAATTCGATATGAAGGTCCCGTAGAGAGTGATTCAAAGGGAAAGTGGGATTGTCAAAACACAGGGGTGAGTCGCTTACCGTTTCGGGTGTGAGTGGAACAAAACCATTCCTATCCATGAATTTTTGCCAGTTATCTCTATTCTTTGACAATTGGGAAATGACTAAGATTTTAATCAAGCCATGATGAAAGAGACTGGACTGTGCATTAGGATTTTGCCTCTAGTAAAATCTAGCCATCTTTTGAAGGAGTTTAAGCAGGTAAAATGGCATGTTTAAACTAAACCCTAAGAAAATCATTGACAGACAAATATGAAATAGGAAAACTAATCCATATCGTCTCTCGCAGGTGACTATTTGCTTGATGACTAATAGTAAATCGTGCCATCAAGGTTCAAAAATATTTATGAATGTACCTTTTACATTGTAGCGTGACTTCTTGGAAATCATTAATAGGTGCCAGGGGATACCTTTGAATTTGAGATTCTTAAACCAACGATCTCCTTCTCGGGACAAGCCTGTGGCTTCTGCAATCGATTCCTCACTCACTTGTAGATGGAAATCGCCTATCTTGGCATTAGTACCATCGAAGGTTTGGGAAAAATCTTGAGCGAATTTGAGGTTAATTCCATCGAACGACTGTATGAACTTAACCCACCCAAAGACTGCGAGATCATCCACAACGTCATCATGGGAGACAAAGGCTTGCGTTCCATTCGACTCTATCCTTACCACAGGGGCCATGGAATTTGTCAAGATATACCAGCATGTGTAGAAAATAGGGGCCTGTATTTGAAACCATCCGATATGAATGATAAGTTCTGCATTTTTAGAGGTGAACTGATAACTAAGGCTTGGAAAGAAGGCCACCATAACCACCATTCAGGCTATTGATTGAATACTGAACCAGAGGACATGCGTAATTGAAAACCACTTCCTTTATTGACAACCTAACCCCACAAATGAAGCACCACCACTGAGGAAATGAATGTGAGATTAAGCCAACAGGAGGAGGGTGTAATTGTTTCAGAGTATGGATGACAGTCCTGTACAACAGTGATTAGACTGCGATTCGACAATAGGGGATATCATTCATATTTCAAAGTTATATCAAAGTTTAGTTTGATTAGTGATCGTGGAGGTGGTAGGTGATAATCAAAACTCCAAATGAATAAAACGATTAAGGCATACCCCAAAGGTGATCAACTCATATACTGATGGTAAAGAAAAAATTCACAAAAAGATATGCTCAATACCCTTTAAGGTTCTTAATATCATTAGGTGTTTTTAAGTACTCATACAATTTCACAAGGAGAAGCTTTAGAATTTGTATGATGTGTTTAGACCAAGCTTGTTTTAATTTCATGCTTAAACATGCATGAATTTGAACAAGCGTAAATGAGATATTTATCAAAAGAAATAAAATAAAAAACTCACAACAACCAATCAAGTTATTTTTTCAAAACAAAAATCATAATTGAAGTCTTCGCAGACACCAAGAGGAAACTATTAAAAAATTTCTTTTATAAAAACTATGTTTTAAATATTGATGAAAATGACATGAATATCTCGCTGCCAACAATGGCGACTCACTAGGTGAAGCAGTTATCTCTGCATCATCAGAACTTTATATCAGGGAAAAGATAAATCATATAGTTACTAAAAACAATTAAGAAACAAATCAAGCGTTTTGACATTAACTCAAAAAAATAACATAGTCATACCATCGAACAAAGTTCTTTTAGAAAGATTGTAATCCGAAATTTCGTTTCAATCAAAGGGGTAACGATATTCATACAAGTAACTCCAATACAGTTGACAGGGCCACTGCTGCCAGCAAGAATTTATAGCCTCAGTAGGGATGTCATTTAACCCTCTCCAGTACTTCAATCCCATCCAAAATTCATCCATCTATGATAAAAATATCTTGATACTTGATCAATTTAAAAACATACTTGAAGGATCTTGAACCCGACATTGCGTTGCTACCATCAGGCCCGTTCAGTACCCTGACGAAGTTGTCTTGGTATCATGTGTGCATTTACCCACTGCCAGCAGACCTGCCCAGTATCCCGACGGGTTTACACACAATTCCCACACATTAAAGTGCTTCCAACTCTCTATAATTGTTTATAATTTTTTTAGAAACTTCATGATTATGAGAGAGCGGGGTGATATTGAAGATTTCATAGCCAGACAATCATAGGATTGATTATTAATATTGTTTTTCATTAGTTGAGAACTGATAATTTTCATCATGATTTGGACATTTAGATTTCAATCAAGAAACCATCTCAGGAATGGGGAAGCACTTTGAGTTAATCTCTTTAGAACTGGGACAACATAACAAGTTTTAAAGAAAATAGTATTTCCCTGAGACTTAAAAAAAAAAAAACAGGGAACAATGGTTTGGAAAAGACTTATCATAACTTTCTTATAGATTGTTGATCTGAGTTTAGAACCTAATGTGCAAATGCATTGAACTATTTCAACTGCTACTAGTGAAAGATATGATTCCCATCAATAATGAATTGTGATTCAGAAATAATTGTTAAGGAAACGCAAAAAGAAATAAAAAGAAAATGCAAAACAAAAATAAAATATAAGAAATACAAAAGCTAGAGATATTTACAGGGGGGTGAGACTGATTTTATTAGGTGAAGTATTTCTTGAGACACTGACCATACACTGGAAAAGTGTCTGGCTATCCCTCTAAGTTGTGCAAATGAAAAATAACTATGACCCAATTTCTGTGAGATGACAAAAGGCCCCAGCCACAGGTTTTGAAACTTAGTATGTTCTCCTTTGTTCTCATGAGCTTTGTCCCACTTGAGGACCAAATCCCCTACATTAAAATTTCTTTCCGAGGACAAAAATGTATCAAACCATATTTTAACAACTTGATGATGTTGATCTAGTTTTTTTTTTTTCTTGTGTCCTTACCTCTTCTAGTTTTAGTAAATAATTTATCCCATTCTCTAAAGAGGGACATTCTTCCTCCTAAAATTTCTGTGATAATTGCGGAGAAGGGAGAAATACATGTGGAGGAAGAATGGATTCAAACTAGGAAGAAAGGAGAATTACTTATGGAAGCTTTCAAAGTGACTCTATCTGCCCAAAGTGTCTTATACAACGCATTGTGCCAATTTTTATGATTTTCCAACACTGTTCTTTTTATTATTTTGATCATATTTTTGTTTGTTTACTCGGCCAAACCATTTCCTTGGGGGTAATAATTGGCAAAGTTTTTTAGCTTAATAATTTTTTCTAAAGCAAATACATTCATATACAGGGAAGAGAAATAAGAAGCATTGTTGAAAACTAAACACTCAGGTATTCCAAAATGAGTGATAATATGAGTTTAAAAACGAAACTACATAACGTGTGTTGACTACCTTTAATGGTAAAGCCTCAGACCACATCGTAAAATAATCTATTGTCGTAAGAATATACTTGTGTTTCTATGAGGAAGGTGGATTAATTGGTCTTATAATATCAAGGCCCCACTGTTGAAATGGTGTCTCTATCGTAATAGGCTGTAAAGGGAAAGCAACCTTCTTGACCTGTCCTGCAACCTTTTGACAGATTATACATCCACGATCCAATGTGTGAGACTATTTAAATAAGGTGGGCCAATAGTATCCATCCCTAAGTACTTTGTGGGTGGTCTTATATCCACCACAATGACCCCTGGCATCGTCAGATTGTAGTTCATATAACACCTTTTCAGATTCTTCTTTCTCTCGGCAACGCAGAAAAACACTGTCAAAATTATTTCGAGACAATATATCATTAATTAATTGAAAATATGAAGATATTAGCCTCAATGATATTCTGTTTTTTGGATCAAAGTTACGAGGAGAAGATCCATGCAGCAAATAAAATCCGATATCATTATACCATGAATTAGACATTGTTTGCATACAACATATTTGTTTTTCTCTATGTAGATTTGCAGTTGATGTTGTTATTTGTTTCTCTGATTTTTCAACTGAATCAACTACTCATTTACAAAGCCCATGACCTATAAAAATGTGTGCATGTACTATTTGAGATCATACTCCTGAAGGGATGTCATCCAATTTTCCCTTTGCTCCCCTAGCTCCTTCTGCACTAACATATTTCTTACAGCAGGGTAAGGGACAACAACTTTTATCCTGGATTTCAAAAGATAAGATCTGAAATGTTTAACTGCTTTGAAAAAAATGTATGCATGTTGATCTATTGTGGGGTAATTTAATTCTAATCCTTTAAAGGCAGAGCTCATAAATGAAATAGGTATCTCGTTGTTTCCAACATTTTTCTATGTGAGCAAAACAACATAAGATTTATCGGATGCAAAAGTATACAATGGGAAATCTTGGGAGAAATCTGGACTCATCAAGGAGGGAGCTTCAACTATAGATTTTCTAATGGAATTATAATCTTGATTCTCTTGTGATCCCCATTTGTACAGAACATCCTTTTTTATTAGATTTTGTAGAGGTCTAACCATCTCAAAAAAACTTGGAACAAATATTCTAACAAAATTTATTTTACCCAAAAAGGATTGCATTGCCTTTTTGGAAGAAGGTGGAGGAAGGTTTTCAATGGATTGGGTTCATTCGGGGTTGATTATCATTCCATATTTAGAGACTATAAATCCAAGTAATTTTCCTTGTTCTACTGCAAAGACTGATTTCTTAGGATTGAGTGAAATACCAAATTTGCGACATCGTTCTAACACAGCCCTAAGATGAGACAAGTGATCTTTCTTGTTCTTCGAAAATATAGTGACATCATCTAGGTAGACAACAAATCAATGTCCATTTCCCTCTATAAGGTGGCCCCAACATTAATCAATCCGAAAGGCATTTTTCTATAGGTGTAAGTGCCCCATGGGGTACGAAAAGTGGTTTTCAACTGATTCGATGGAGATATAAGGAATTGGTTATACCCTGAGAAACCATCTAATAAGGATAGTCTTTCAGGAACAAATACTTGTTGCAAAATTTGTTCCATTGGGGGAATGGGGTGATTGTCTTTATCAAAGGCTCGGTTTAAATTACGAAATTCGACAAAAATTCAAATTTCCCCATTTTTCTTTCTTACCAGGACTATGTTGGATACCCGTTGAGTATGTCGGACTAGAAAAATGATCTTAGCGGTGAGTAATTTGTTTAGTTCCTTTTTTACTATGGGTTCTAATTTAGGATGCATTTTTCTAAGGTTTTGTTGAAAAGGTTGGGTTTGGGGTTTCATGGGAATTACATGTTGTATTATGTTTGGATAAAAAGTTTTTAGATCATCATATGTCCAAGCAAACACATATTTGAGTTTTTTAACAATTTTATGAATGAAGATCTCTCTTGTTCATAACACCCTTTGCCCATATTGATATTCTGAGGATTATCTCGCATTCCTAAATTTATAGTTTCATACAATAATGAGGAATTGTTTGTTTTTCAATTAACTACCTCCCTAAACTTGTCATGTAAATCATAAAATTTCTCTAATCTAACAACAAATTGGGAATAGAGTTTTCCAGCTCGGATGATATCTCTGCAGAACGGGGGTCAGATATTACCGTGAAATCTTGGAGGTTTTCATTGTGGGTGCTTTCATCAATTACTGCATCTTGGAACGTATCCTCCATATGCAGAAAATTGATGATTTTCTGATCGTCATCAAACACTCGCTAATTGGTGATGTTTTCAAGAATCGATGGCCTAAATAACAATTCAATCGAGAATGCGTTAGGAGAAAGAACTTCAACAGGCAATAATTTTGAAGCAACATTAGCTAATAAATCAACTTCTGAATTACTCGACCTAGGAATGCAATTTATGTTAAAAGCGAGAAATTTACGTATTAAGCTCCATACCTCGGTTTGGTAGTTTTTCAGATGAGGTGATAAACAATGAATAATGTTTTTTACATGCTTAACTACGATTTCTGAGTCATCAAATACTACCAAATTTTTCACGTCAAGATCCACTGCCTTCTTTAGTCCCTACAGAAGTGCTTCATATTCTGTTGTGTTATTAGTACATTCAAATTCTAATTGACAAGCAATAAATGTTTTATTACATTTGGGATCAATCAGTACACAATCAACGCCTACCCCTTCCTGGGATTTAGATCCATCAAAGTATAATGACCAGATTTCTTCATCATCGTCAGTTTTCGGTTTACTTTTCAGAGACATCCTCTAAGTATAGGATGAAATTTCAGATTGTTGTTCTGGGTCGGTGATAGAGGATATTTCAATCATGAAATTTCCAAAAAAAGTATTCATTCCCTGGGCCTTAATCGTATTTACAGCAGTAGTAAAAGGCTCATTGGGATCATTTAAATATGTAATAGTGTACTTGAGGTAACGTTCTCTGTTTATCCTGATCTTGTTAGGATGGCCATTTTCTGGTAGCCATAGATGAGACCAATCCGTAGAAAAATAACCATGTAAATTTTCTGACCAATCTCTACTAAAAAATAAGCCATAAACTTCTGGAATATCAACAACAATTATACCAATTACTTGGTGGACCTTTCGGTTAGATGACAACCTTATCAATACATTCTTAGGCTCACCAATGACCTTGACATTAGTTTGGTAATTGAATGATATTTAAGTCATAAGGTTTGACTTTAGCATTAATTTTCTAACACACAGATAAAGGCATTACATTCGATGAGGTGCCATAATCAACCATGCAGTAATGTACATTTATGTTGAAAATTTCGAAAGTTAACAAGAACGACGATACATTTTTTCGTGATGAGACAACATAATTCTATTGATTTTTTATGGCTATATCTGAACTAGTCTTATCTAAATTTCCTACAATTTTCTCTGATATGTCCCTTTTATCTTGATTTTCAGATGATTTTTTACCAGAGACATCTTTTGTTTTATTTGGATCATTTTCCGTTGATTTTATGCTCATAAGATCATTCTTTTTATTATTCTTAACTATACTTTGGATCATTTTCTGTAGGATAAGAGGGAATTTAAGTAATTCAAAAACTGATATATTTGCCCTTAGTTTTTTAAGATCTTCAACCAAATCATATTCTAAAAATTGGGCAACATGGTTTTGTTTGGTTTCAATTTGTTTTGGCTGTTTGGATACCATATTCCTACTTGTTTCAGGTGGAATTTTGTTTTGTACTTTACTTCAAGTGTTATAAGGATGGACAGTTTCAAAATTTTCTTGAAAGATGTTGTGCAACAAATGTTCGAAAACGGGAGGAGACGAGTCCTCCTCATCAGGTGTTTCTTCTTCACTTGTGTCATCTTGATTTTTAGGAGGTATAGAAACAATTTTATCATGCGCTTCCAATATTCCTTGTAAATCATATTGTAGTCCTTCAAAGTTGAGACCTTCTATGGGCAGGTTTGGCCGGTTTGGAGGAAAAGGTTTCCTGAAAGGTGTTCTAGAACTTCCTTTACTTGTATATGCTTCTTCAACGGATATTTTTAAGTCTATGACCTAATTGGATAATTTCTGGAAATCTTTCTGCAAACTTTCGAAGTCTAAAGTCTCTTGTTGATTTTTACTTTGAGGAGGTCTAGTGATAATTTCTATTTTATTTTTAGAAGAGGAGGTTGTTTCAACCTCAATATTTAAATTATCCTTTAAACTCAAAATGTATTTTTCGATAAGGACCGCCTCCTCAAAGACTTCTAGTAATGTGTTATTTTTGGACCTTTTAACCCATATATCTATATTGTTATGTAGGGCCTTAGTATAGTATGTAATATTCAAGTTTTCCACAGACATCAAATCTACAAGAATTTTATTTTTTAACATAAGAAATCTCTGGTTGAAATCCTTAACTTTTTCTTTAGGGTTCATTTTCATACTAGAAAGATCCATTACCAGAACTTCTGGAGATTTATCATCTCCAAATTTCTCTAAAAAGAAGGTTTCAAACTTATCCCAAGAGATGATGGTTTGGGGTTGTTGCGCAAAATACCAGGTTGCGGAAGACACAATGACTATTATTGGGTCGAAGTGAGAAAACGAGCAGAAAAGATGGAGCGAAGTCCGAGAAAGAAAGACATTGGACAAGGAGATCGAGGATGACAGATTAGAAAGGAAGATGGATCGTGGAAAACTCATCAAGCCAAAAAAGACATCATTGGATGCTTTGGAGCACCGCACGAGAAGGAAGGAAAGACAATCTGGCGAAGCCCTGAAAATGCAAGTCAAGTTGACCTAGGGTTTTAGACACATAGGGTTTTGGTATCTAGGGATTTGACACCTAGGTTTCAGCCTAAGGATGTTAGTGAGATATTATAATATATAAATAAAGGTCAAGAGTACTTGGGTTGGGTTTTTGTCATTGTTGTTGTTGTTATTGTGGGTTAGTATTGTTGTTGTTAGAAGTGATTATGTTGTGAGGAGATATTGCTATTGAGAGATAAGTATTGTATCGTGAGAGCAGTTTGTGTTGTAGGATCTTTAGTTGGGTGTGAAGATCAACCCTACAGCTAGGTGCGCAGGGAAGGGAGAAAGAGAGAGAAGAAGAGAAAATCTGCTAGCTAAGAGCGCAGATCAGAACTATATGCTTCCATATTAATATATTATAAAGAATAGTTCTATGGACGTAGCCCTAGAGAGAGGGTGAACCACGTATATCTTGTGTCATGTGTGATTGATGCTCTGTTCTTTGTCATTTGAGATGCTTCTATTATGATAATGTGTTAGATTAGATAGATATAACTTGCAGAGTAGGTTGTAAAAAGATCAATAATACTAGATTGTTGTGTGTTGGTTGTTGTGAATACACTTTTGATTCATTATGGTTGTACACATCTATGTCCTGCAACCCCCTCATAGCTACTTCAGGTGAGACTGCATCTGCCTCACAGGTGTTGCCAAAAGGGCCAGTAGTTAGGGCTTGTTGGTGCGCTCTTGGAGATGAACCCTAGGTCTGCCCTTGTGCCAACAAATGGTTTTGTTGCTGGGACATGATACTTCTTGAGGGAATGTCAAGGTGGTTTCCATCGAAGACAAAGATTCAAAAGTGGAAAGAAGATCAAGAAAAGGAATTCACTGAATCCCAGAACAAGAACCCTAATCTTAGTACAGAGGATTGGTTGGAGAGATATATCTTTACTGATATACATGAAATTTTCTTTGGAGGAATCCATCAGGAGATATATGATTGGTTAGCTAGGTTAGAAGATACCCAATTTGAGATCCGATCTATGCCACCTGTGGTTTGGACATCGACGCTGATCAAGAAGGTCAAGAGAGTTGATAATTCCATGTCAAGAGAAGTAAATAATTTGTTTGATAGCACCATTGGAGGGTATATCACTGAGTTTATTTTTGATAGAGTAGAGTCATAAAGCCAAGTCAAGAGGTATTTCTTTAAGGACCTAGAGGAAAATTTTTACATTTTCTGAAGTTGAGGATCAAGATGCTATTGCATGAGAAGAAAATATTGAAGATACAATAGTTGAACAGATTTGAAAAAGCTAATGTTCAATAATTTGGACAACGACAATGACACAGAGGATGGACATAGGTGCAATGGTAGAGCATTCAGAGAAGTTCATCTTGTGAACCTGTTTAAGAAGAACTACGGGGATGAGGGTTTATACAGTGGAGAAGAGGTAGATTTGATGGACGAAGAGCATTCAAAACCCGTTAGGGAAGAGGAAAAGGAAGCTGAAGAACCTTGCCGGAAAGAACCAGAAACTTCGGGAACTAAACAAACCATTGAAGTAAGTACTATCAATTCCCCTTTTGTTTCAGTAACACTAAGCAACTAGAATAGTCAGAGTCACCAGATTCCTTAGAGTACTACTACTAGCAGTTCAACATATACTCAGATAGGAAACCTAGGTATCTCTATAGCAGATGAGATGAGGCTCCCTATCTTTAGGGGAGATGGATTTGAAGATCCTGATCAACACTAGTTCCTATGTGAAGTCGTATGGAATATTAAGAATGTCACCGATGAAGTTGTTAAAAGAGATCAGTTCAGTAATACCCTAAGAGATTGTGCACTGAGCTGGTACATGAAGCTTGTCCAAGGATTTTCACATCCTAAGTCGCTGAATGAGATTAAGAATGCATTGATTGCAGAGTTCAAGAAACCTAAGTTGGAGTCACAATGTATTACGAAGTTGAAAGAGATTAAGTAGAAAGTAGCTGAACCTGTTTGGGAATTTGATCAGAGGTTCAAGACCATAACGGGTCAGTTGAATTTTTAGATTCCAGATGAACAGAACAAAGAATGGTTCATTGTTGCCCTCTTACCACACATCAGAGTTCCTCTGATGCAACAGAATATTTCTTCACAAGATGAGGCATTGGAGATCGCCATGAAGTTAGAATCATCCTCTATGGGAGAATCTAGTTCAGGTATGAGTCAAATCTTGAGTCAGCTAACTAGTTTGTCTCTGCAGGTCGAAGATATGAAGAAATACAAGGGAAAAGATAAAAGAGAAGACATCTGATGTGTCAGATGAAGATCGAAAGGCCATGACAAGGAAAACTGTCCTCTATTCCATGAATACTTGGCCTCTAGAGCTCCGAGCCCCTTGAAACAAGTTACCCTACCCTGATGCGAGGTATGCAGAAATAGACATCGCCCTGGTGAGTGCTACTACATGTAAAAATACGTTCAGACACCCACAAATTTATATTGCACATTTTTTAATACTGTGGGACATGATGATAGGAATTGTAGGGCTTTCTATCTCATGCATGAAAGTTCAACGGATATATATAAAATTCAAGGTGAAGTACAACAATAAGTAAACACTACGCAGTATAACTCCCCTGGGAGAGGAAACTTCAAACCTCATGGTGGATACATAGGAAGAGGAAGAGGAGAAGGTATGGGTCGCAGTCGAGGACAGATAATCTGTTATAACTACACATAGCCAGGATTCGTGGCAAGGGACTGTCAGAACCCTTGTACGACTTGCAGCTATTGCAACTATTTCGATCATGTTATCAAGGAATGTCCAACATTGCTGGCTAAACTTCAAGAGAAACAGGGACCTCAACAGAACCCGCAGATACAATTGATCAAAGAAAAATCTTGTGGAGTAGACCCTAGAGTGATTGTTATCACTAGAGGAGGCATTATTACAGGAGAAGACATAATGACCCAAGGAAAGACTACAAAAGAATCAGGAGTTAGGAAAGTTGTAGAAAAGACACAATCTTTTGATGCAAAGAAAGAAAAAACAAGTGTTTGAGGAGGCAAGAAGAGAATTCATGGGAGACCAAAGCTCTTCATAGAAGACACAAACAAAATTAAGATAATGTGGAATGCCTTTGGCATTCGATCAGTCTACTTCACCTAGAGATGGAAAAGAAGCAAGTAAACTTGTCAATGTCTTGTATACGTTTATAGAGATGATTAAATATGAGAAAGTTATACAAGAACTACAAAACTTGGTCAGACAGTATGAGATAGGAAGGGTAGATCGTTTACTGAATAAATCAATACATCAACTATCCAGGAAGAGAAGGACAAATAAGGAATTACACTTGAATGCTCAAATTTGAGAGTATGGTATAGACTATGTGGTCCTCGACTTAGGGTCGGAGGTCAATGTCATGATGAAGAATACCTGGGCATTGATGGGAAAACCTAAGTTGATCTATTCCCCTATCAGTCTTAGGATGGATAATCAGGAGGCAGTAATCCCCTTTGAAAGATTGGAACATGTCCCTATGGACATCGACAGAGTGAGGACGTTTGCAGATTTTGAGGTGATTGAGATAGTTGATGATATCTGTCCTTACCCTGCATTTTTAGGAATTGATTGGGATTTCAATAATTTCATTGTGGTTGATTTAAAGAAAAGACGAATGGTGTTTGAAGGAGATGGCCTTAGGTTCATTGCACCAATAGATCCTGATGAAGGTCAGTGATACATAAATCCCATCAGAGAAGAAGACTGTACATATGAACTGGAAAACATATACAAAATAACCTCCATACAACAAGATTACATTAATCCTATGAAAAATGGAAACTTAAGCTGGCGAAGTGACAATGCGTGTTCATCAGATTCAGAATAAGCACTGGAAAAATGGCAGAATAAAATGTATGAAGTATCTACAAGGAGATGCACTAGACTAACCAGAGAAGTTTATTGGATCGGCACAACAGTAAGTAAGTTAACCACCTTTGATGGACTGAATCCTTTAGAAACCTTCTTGTTGGATTTTGAAGAAAGTGTACCAACGCAACAAAGATTGTTGGAAATGGACGAGGCCCTGAAATCCACACCAGCAAGATGGTGGGGGACACACAAAGACAACATTACAGACTGGATACAATGTCGTACTTTGATGATAGCACAGTTCTCAGCACAAGTAGAAGGTGCGAAGTTAGTTACACAGTTCGAAGCTTCCCAAAGGGCCATGTGCGAAGTTGCGAGGAATCCTGGAGCAATATTCCTCAAGAGAAGTGGGTGCACAAATTCATTAACACATTGGACACCACCCCTATCAACTGGTATCTTCAAGTAGAATTGCACCTTGTCACTACATATTGGAAAGGTATGACCCAGAATTTTGTAACTAACTTCTTATTTGAAAGCCAATATCCTTCAGTAGACCAAGCATTACAGATTGTAAGACATAAAGTGTTTGAGGAGGCATCTAGCCTCCCTTTAGAACAAGAAGAGGATGAATGGATTGTGCCTCTCTAGAAATTGCAAGGTTGTTACAACATCAATGTTGATGAAAATGATGATCCTAGGAAGGTGAACATTGCCGAAACACAAGGAAAAAGAGGCATAGAAGGACCAGGAATTGAGCTACCATTCATTGGAAAACTAATCAAGATCAAGACAATCAATATTGGAATAGAGAAAACGCCGAAGCTTGCAAATGTTGGAGATTATTGGGATGTTTCCACTATTAATAAAATTACAGAATTACTACATGAATATTAGGACTTGTTTCCAACCAAGTTCACTGATATGAAGGGTATTAAAGGGCCTATGGGAGAGATGAGGATCCCTTTGAAGCTAGATGAAAGACCATTCAAACAGAGACCCTACAGATTGAACCCTAAATATAAGGAGAAAGTGAAGATTGAGCTCGACAGAATGTTGGAAGCAGGGATCATATAACCTGTGGACGAATCAGAATGGATAAGCCCTATGGTGATACAAGACAAGAAGACAAGAGAGATTGACATCTGCGTAGATCTCAGGAAGCTGAACGATGCCTGTTTTCATGACCCATTCCCTATGCCATTCATTGACAAAGTGTTAGATAATGTAGAAAGTCAGGAAGTATATTCTTTTACAGATGGATTTTTAGGATACCATCAGATCTGGATTGCCAAGGAAGATCGCCATAAAACCACAATTGCAACATAATGGGGATCCTACCAGTATACAATGATGTCGTTTGGATTGAATAATGCCCCAACCATCTTTTCCAGGGTGGTGCTCGAAGCATTCAAGGAGTTTCTGCATAAATTTCTAGAAGCATACTTTGATGATTGGATTGTTTTTAGTTTACTGAAGAATCATATTGAATGTCTAAGGCTAATGTTGGAAAAATGTAGGCAGTGTCAGATTTCCTTAAACCTGAAGAAGTGCATTTTATTTTCACCATTTGGAGTATTGTTAGGTCATATTGTATGAAAACAGGGATTGTTGGTAGATCCATCTAAAATTGTCATCATAGTTGATCTACCCCCTCCTACTTCAGTCAAACAGTTGTGCACTGTGTTGGGACACACATGATATTACAGGAAGTTCATTAAAGGCTATGCCCAGATTACAACACCCATGGAGAATCTTTTGAAGAAGAACTGTCATTTTCACTGGATAGAAGAATGCCAACAGAGCTTTGACACACTGAAACAGAAAATGGT
The DNA here is from genome assembly GCA_000966675.3 of Picea glauca. Classification (NCBI taxonomy): domain Eukaryota; kingdom Viridiplantae; phylum Streptophyta; class Pinopsida; order Pinales; family Pinaceae; genus Picea; species Picea glauca. Next base: position 885,061 of record JZKD02S0710944.1, on the reverse strand, counting down.
TATTGTGCCTATTCTGGTTTTCCCAGATTAGATTAAGGAGTTTCATGTGCATTTTGATGCATCTTCTATTGCATTAGGAGTTGTGTTAGAAAAACTAGGAACAAGATACATTGACCACCCGTTAGCCTTTGCTAGCAGGAAGATATCAACAAATGAGATTAATTACACCACCACTGAAAGAAAAGGGTTAACCATGGTGTATGCATTGCAGAAGTTCCACCACTACTTGTTGGGAGGAAACTTTAAAAAATTTACTGAACACTCTGTGCTGAAATACCTAGTCAACAAGCCAGTGTTGGGGGGGAGAATATGCAGATGGCTTCTTCTATTTTAGGAATATTATTTCTAAATTGTGGTTAAGCCAGGAAGAATGAACAAAGGTCCTGATCACTTATCAAGGTTGGAACATGGATAAGAGCCTAGTAGTTTGGAGGATACACTGTCGGATGCATAGTTTCTAGCCATTAGAAATATTGATGATCACTTTGAAGAAATAGTCCAATTCCTGTCAACAGGAATGGCACCTAGTGAGTATACAATCACCTAGAAGAAACAACTAGTAGTGTGCACTGCATACTTTTCACTTATAGTTGGACAACTATACAAAATGGGACCTGATAAGATATTGAGGAGGTGTGTTATGGAAGCAGAGAGACCAATGATCCTCAACGAATCTCATGAAGGCATCGCAGGAGGACACTATGCAGGAAAATCAACTGCACAAAAGGTTCTTAGAGTTGGCCTTTGGTGACCTACCTTACACAGAGATGCCAAGGACTATTACAAAGCCTGTGATGTATGCCAAAGAGTTGGGAAACCGTCCAGAAGAGATGAAATGTCATTATCACCATAGCTGACCCTACAAACATTTGAGAAATGGTCCATTGATTTCATAGGACCTATAAACCCACCAGGAAAGTGCACAGGAGCAAGGTACATAATCACTACGATGAAGTACTTGACTAGATGGGCCGAAGCAAGAGCATTCAAGGACTGTAGTGAAACTACAACTGGGCACTTCATATTTGATGACATCATAACCAGGTTTGGATGCCCAAAGATCCTTATGAGTGATCAAGGCACACATTTCATCAATAATACAGTTGAATCCTTGACTGATTAATTTGAAGTTCATCATCAGAAAAGCACACTTTACCATCCATAAGAGAATGGGATAGTTGAAGCATTCAACAAAATCTTGGAGACAACACTGATGAAGATTTTCAGTTTCAATAGGGATGACTGGAATTTAAGAGTACCAAAATTACTATGGGCCTATAGAACCACTTGCAAGAAGCTAACAATGCAGATGCCTTTTAAGTTGGTTTATGGCCTCGAAGTCGTTGTCCCAATGGAATATTTGGTACCAAGCCTAAGAATCGTTGCCTTTACAGAAATGAATGATGTTGGCGATGTTCAATAGAGGCTTTCACAGTTGGTTGAACTTGAAGAAGACAAATTCATTGCAGGATTCCATCAACAGGTCCAGAAAGAAAGAGAGAAGGCCTACCATGACAGGCATATCAAGAAGAAGGCATTTAAGCAAGGTGATTTGGTATTGGTATATGACAGTAAGTTCATGAAACATACAGGAAAGTTTCGAACACATTAGCTTGGGCCATATGAGGTTACCTATGTTACAGAAGGAGGAGTTGCACAATAGAAGAATTTGAATGGAGAATGGAAGGAAGGTTTGGTGAACAGGAGCCGATTGAAATTGTATTATGACAACCAGTTGCCCCGCATCTCTCAGTAAAATCATAAGGAAAAGGGTTTAGGTACCAGGTGCAGTTGAAATTGGGTACCAGACACAAAAAAAATAGTCTGCACAAGGAAGGAAATGAGGCATTGAGTAGAAACCAAAGGCTTCCCTGCGCAGTCTGAATTCGAAGTAAAGAAGAAGGATTAGATTTGAAGTGCCTCGGGACAAGTCATAGGTGAGTGTTGGGGGCCTGTTGGACCTTGGGTATGGAAGTAAGCAAAGATCAAGGCAGAAAGGAAGAAATGTGAACTGCACAGAAGACACAATGACTGTTACTGGGTTGAAGTGAGAAAAAAAGAAGAAAAGATGGAGCAAAGTCTGAAAAAGCAAGTCGTTGGACGAGGATATAGAGGATGATAGAACAACAAGGAAGATGGATCGTGGACAACTCAGCAAGTGGAAAAATCCATCGTTGGATCCTTTGGAGCACTGTGCGAAAAGGAAGGAAAGATAGACTGGCGAAGCCCTGAAAATGCGAGTCAAGTTGACCTAAGGTTTTAGACACCTATGGTTTTGGTATCTAAGGATTTGACACCTAGGTTTTGGCCTAAGGCTATCGGTGAGATATTTTAATATATAAACAAAGGTCAAGAGGACCTAGGTTGGGTTGTTGTCATTATTGGTGTTGTTATTGTGGGTTAGTATTGTTTTTTGTTAGAAGAGATTGTGTTGTGAGGAGAGATTGCTATTAAGAGAGATGTATTGTATCGTGAGAGCAGTCTGTGTTGTAAGATATTTAGTTAGGTGTGAATATTAACCCTGTAGATGGGTGCACAGGGAAGGGAGAAAGAGAGAGAAGAAAAGAAGATTAGTTAGCTAAGAGCACAGATCATAACTGTATGCTTCCATCTTAATATATTATAAAGAACGGTTATGTGGACGTAGCCCTAGAGAGAGGGTGAACCATGTATATCTTATGTCACCTATGATTGATGCTTTGTTATTTGTCATTTGAGATGCTTCTATTATGATAATGTGTTATGTATGATAGATATAAATTGCACAATAAGTTGTAAGAAGATCAAGAATACTAGATTGTTGTGTGTTGGTTGCTGTGAATCCACTTTGCATTCCTTTTGGTTGTAGACATCTTTGTCTCGCAACCCCCTCATAGCTACTTTGGGTGAGACTACATCTGCCTCGTAGGTGTTTTTGAAAGGGCCAATAGTTAGGGCTTGTTGGTGTGCTCTTGGAGTTGAATCCTGGGTCTTCCCTTGTCCCAACACCATGAGAGTTGGTGTAGATGAAGGCTAAAAATTTTTAGATGAAGAACTGCCTTCGTTCGAGGATTCCTCTCTTAAAGAGGGTGGAGAAGAAATAGGTTGGGATGCTAGGAGACCAGATCCCCCAACACCTAGGATCAGTTCTTCAGAAGGATCAATGATATTACCACCTAATGTGTTATCAGGCACACCAGTGTCAAGAGGTTTTTCTTGTAGATTGGAGAAATCAAGGGGTTGATTTAACTATCTACTAGGATGTTTGATTTGGGACAACGAACTTTGATTTCTCAAAATTGATTGTGGACAATTTATTGTACATCAATCCCTTGAGGGACTCGTGTCACTGGCTCGGCGAGAATGTCATGTGTATTTTCTAAGGTAGTAGCTAGGTTAAGTGTAACGTTAGGTTCTGAGCGACTACGCATCACGAAAGAAGAACGATTGTTTGGGGGAGTCCTATGGCTTCCTTGTGCCATGAATGACTTTCAAGCCCTCCTTATAGTTCCATTTGTTGATGGGAGTTTATGACACACTGTCAACGAGAAGGGAAGATGTAGACCGAGGTTGTCTACTTAACCCAAGCCATTTGGGTTAATCTACCCTGACGGGTTTTATGGATCCATTAGCCAACTAGGATTCTAAAATAATTAAAAGATGTAAACTAACTAAAGGTACAATCCTATCAATCAATACATTAATACAATTTCTTAACTAATAGTAGTATTATATGAAAAAATATATATACAATTACAAGGTTTAAATAAAGCCTTGTGAAAATGATTGTTTTCAACTAATGGATCAACACTAGATGAAAAATAAAGGAAACTATTCTAGTACTACAAATGACAAAATAATAACAATGAATGAATAAGATTATAAATGATATAACGATAATGGACAAAGCATTTAACTTTTAAATGATGTAATCATTATTCATTCGCAAATCAAATAAAATATAAACTAACTAACCTGACGTTGATCAACAATACTAAGCTAGATTCGTCTTTTTGTGTCTGTATAAGCTTCGCTTAACCTGTGTCAAGTATGAATCTATGACAAAAGCAAGAACGATACTTCCTGAAACAACTCAAGGAAGTATTTTATATTTCAAAAAAAGTCTATGATGACAACAAGACAAATATATTTTATCTCATGTGACTTTAAAATGTCCAATAGATGAAAACGAAATAAACACCAACTCTCAACAAATGGTATTACCAACTACCCAACATTAGACATAAACTCAAAATTCATAGATAGATGATCAGTCACAGATATTAAAAGAGCCAAAATAAAATGAACCATGTAAACAAAGTCATAACATTAAAAGTTATATGCAAAACAGTCTAAATCTAATTCAGTACAAATAAAATTTCATGTCAAGAAATTATATGAGAAACAATAATAACATTGCATAGTCTACAACAGGACGGAAGCCAAAGAGTAAATTTTATCCCATATAGTGTCATAATAATAAGTCCATATGGTCCAAAAGGAATTGCCCCTCTTGTTGGGAAAGTAGTGTTATTTAAATAAGTTCCTAGTCTATTCCTCATATCATGCAAGATAGAGACAAATCTTCTTTAAAAGACTTTTACTAAAACAAAATAACCATAAAGATAATTATGTTGAAATCTTATAATCCAAAATAGTTACATCATTAAAACATTATTTTTTTTCAAAAACGAAATTTACAAGTCCATTATATGCCCAAATTTTGACTCGTTCTATTAATCATCGCACATTAACCTGTTGTTCACCCGAGACAAAGAAAATGAAATCTAAATTAGACAATAATAAAATAAATAAATTTAAAATACAAGCTACATAATCTTCGATTATGTAGCTGGTCAAAATAAAAGATAAATAAAAAATAATTCATTTATTATCCAAACAAAATCCAATCATGAATTACAAGAAAAGTATTTACCAATTGGAAATTCGAAAGGGAAACATCAGACAAATATGAATTTACAATAGCATTGAAATTGATGGAGTGTTTTATGATCACATATCTCGATCTCTTGAAACATTTGTTGGATTTGAGTGAATTTGATCGGATGCAAGCTCTGAGATTATCGTTTTCCTTTTCTAGAACTGAGTTCTAAATTATTACTTGATTCAACTGATCCTATAAGTAAGGGATGTCTCGGTGGTATCTTTGGATCCAGTCAAAACAACTTTCACAATACACCGATTCTAGATTTGGCAATGGGTGAGTCTGATCTGTAGTAAGATATTTACCTCGTTTCATAATATTTTTGAGGTCATACTGAATACATGAGAAACCTTATTGTTCCTTTAAAAAAGGAGACAAATTAGACACAAAATCATATTGGGGTGAATCAACGATGGTATCATCAATAGCGATCGAGTCTTCAACATCAATGACGGGGATAGGTTTTTCATGGTTGTGAAGTCGATTCCTGACCATTATGCAAAGGAGTCGGCCATTCCTTTTGTTCTTGAAATCAATATCTGGAACCCTTTGTATTTTATGTTTGCCCTGCTTCTTAGTTTTAATTTCATTTATATCAACCACACCTTGCCCAAGATTAAGAGTAATAGATACCCTGCCCTTCAAATTATCCAACACATCCTCTGAATATTTTTTTGGAACGAAATTGTGCCTCTGGTGCGTGCTTCTTGTTGATTTATGCAAATCAACAGGGGTTTCAATAAATGACACATGGTATTCTTTCAATTTGATATAAAGGTCTCGCAAAGAGTGAGTCAAAGGGAAAGGGCTGGTGGGCTCGTCAAAACATAGGGGTGAGTCACTTACTGTTTTGGGTGTGAGTGGAACAAAAGCATTCCTATCCACGAAATTTTTCCAGTTATCTCCATTCTTTGACAATTGGGAAATGACTAAGATTTGAATCAAGCCATGATGAAAGAGATTGGAATGTGCATTAGGGTTTTTCCTCTGGTAAAATCTAGCCATCTTTTGAAGGCTTTTAAGCAGGTAAAACAACATGTTTAAATTAAACCCTAAGAAAATCATTAACAGAAGAATATGAAATAGGAAAACTAATCCACTAGCCATCTTTTGAAGGATTTTAAGCAGGTAAAACAACATGTTTAAACTAAACCCTAATAAAATCATTAATAGACGAATATGAAACAGGAAAAATAATCCATATCATCCCTCTCAGGTGACGAATTGCTTGATAACTAACAATAAACTATTCCATCGAGGTTTGAAAATATTTATGGATGTACCTTTGACATCGTAGCGTGACTTATTGGAAATCATTAACAGGTGCTAGGGGATACCTTTGAATTTGAGATTCTTAAACCAACGATCTCCTTCTCGAGACAGGCTTGTGGCTTCTACAATCGGTTCCTTATTGACTTGCAGTTGTAAATCGCCTATATTGGCCTTAGTACTATCGAAGGTCTGGGCAAAATCTTGAGCAACTTCAAGGTTAAAGATCTCAAACGACTGTATGAAATTAACCCACCCAAAGTCCACAAAATCATCCACAACGTCATCGTGGGAGAGCAAGGTCTGTGAGCCATTCAACTTTATCCTTACCACAGGGGATATGGACTTGGTCACGATATACCAGCAGGTGTAGAAAAGAAGGGCCTGTATTTGAAACCATCTCATATGAAGGATAAGTTCTACATTTTTGGAGGTGACCCGATAACTAAGGCTTGGGGAGAAGGCCACCATAACCACCACTCATAATCTTGATTGAATACTAAACCAGAGGACATGCGTAATTGAAAATCACCTCCTCTATTGACAACCTAACCCCACAAATGAAGCACCACCACCGAGGCAATGAATGTGAGATTAAGCCAATAGGACGAGGGCGTAATTGTTTCAGATCATGGCTGATAGTCCTATACACAGTGATTAGACTGCGATATGACAATAGTGGATAACATTCATATTTCAAAGTTATATCAAAGTTTACTTTCATTAGAGATCATGGAGGTGGTAGGTTATAATAAAAATTCCAAATGAATAAAATGATTAAGGCATACCCCAAAGGTGATCAACTCATATACTAATGGTAAAGAAAAAATTCACAAAGCGATATGCTCAATACCCTTTAAGGTTCTTAAGATCATTAGGTGTTTTTAAGTACTCATCCAATTTCACAAGGAGAATCTTTAGAATTTGCATGACGTGTTTAGACCAAGCTTGTTTCAATTTCATGCTTAAACAACCACGAAATTGAACAAGCATAAATGAGAGATTTATTGAAAGAAATAAACTCAAAAACACACAACAACCAATCAAGCGATTTTTTCAAAACAAAAATCATAATTGAAGTCTTCGGAGACACCAAGAGGCAGCTATTAAAATTTTTCTTTTATCAAAACTATGTTTTAAATATTGATGAAAATGACACGAATATTTGGCTGCCAACAATGGCGACTTGTTGGGCGAAGCAGTTATCTCTACATCATCAAAAATTTATATCAAGGAAAAGATAAATTAGATAGTTACTAAAAACAATTAAGAAATAGATCAAGCGTTTTGACATTAACTTAGAAAAATAACAGAGTCATACCATCGAAGAAAGTTCTGCCAAAAAGATTGTAATCTGAAATTTCGTTTCTATCAAAGAGGTAACGATATTCATACAAGTAACTCCAATATCGTTGACAGGGCCACTGCTGCCAGTAAGCATTTATAGCCTCGACGAGGATGTTATTTAACCCTCTCTAGTACTTCGATCCCATCCAAAAGTATTCCATCTATGATAAAAATATCTTGATACTCGATCAATTTAGAAACATACCTGAAGGATCTTGAACCTAATATTGCTCTGCTTCCAGCAGGCTCTTTCAATACCCCGACAAAGTTGTCTTGGTATCATGTGTGCATTTACCCACTGCCAACAGACCTGTTCAGTATCCCAACGGGTTTACACACAATTCCCAGACATTAAATTGCTTCCAACTCTTTATAATTCTTTATAGAAATTTCATAAACTTCATGATTACGAGAGAGAGGGGTGATACTGAAGATTTCACAGCCAAGCAATCATAGGATTGATCATTAATATTGTTTTTCGTTCTTTGAGAACTGATAATTTTCATAATGATTTGGACATTTATATTACAATCAAGAAATCATCTCAGGAATGGGGAAGCACTTTGAGTTGATCTCTTTAGAACTGGGATGGCATAAGAATTTTTAAAGATAATCATATTTCCCTGAGACTTCGACAAAAGAAAAAAAAGGAACAATGGTTTGGCAAAGACTTATCATAACGTTCTTATAGATTGTTGATGTGAGTTTAGAACTTAACGTGTAGATGCATTGAACTGTTTCAACTGCTGCTAGTGAAAGATCCTATTCCCATCAATAATGAATTTTGATTCAGAAATAATTATTAAGGAAACACAAAAAGAAATAAAAAGAAAATGAAAAACAAAAATAAAATAAAAGAAATATGAAAGCTAGGGATATTTAGACTGCGACACGATAATAGGGGATAGCATTTATATTTCAAAGTTATATCAAAGTTTAGTTTCATTAGCGATCGTGGAGGTGGTAGGTGATAATCAAAAATCCAAATGAATAAAACGATTAAGGCATACCCCAAAGGTGATCAACTCATATACTAATGGTAAAGAAACAATTCACAAAATGACATGCTCAATGCTCTTTAAGGTTCTTAAGATCATTACATGTTTTTAAGTACTCATCCAATTTCACAGGGAGAATCTTTAGAATTTGTATGACGTGTTTAGACCAAGATTGTTTCAATTTCATGCTTAAATAGTAATGAAATTGAACAAGCATAAACAAGATATTTATCGAAACAAATAATAAAAAAAAAACACACAACAACCAATCAAGTGATTTTTTCAAAACAAAAATCATAATTGAAGTCTTCGCAGACACCAAGAGGCAGCGATTAAAAATTTTCTTTTATCAAAACTATGTTTTAAATATCGATGAAAATGACACGAATATCTGGCTACCAACACAACCGCATCACTGATTTCCTCAACAGACCACCAGTCATGACACTCACTACAGTGGTATAATTTGCGACCATGAGACCTCTGGATGGCCCCAACTCTATGAGATAGACCCAGACTTCACCACCACCTACCAAATGTTGGGTGCAAACACAGTTGTCGATAATTTCCATCTTCAGAATGGGACGTTGTGTCATCTGGGCCATATATGTGTTCCATCAGGTGAACGAGCAAAGCTGATCTGGGAAGCCCACTATAGTTGGGTGGCGGGACACTTCGGCGTTGAAAATACAGTGGTGATGTTACCGAAACACTTCTACTGGCCGAAACTTCGACAAGAGGTCAACAAGTATATCAGGTCCTGCACTGCCTGCGCTATTGCCAAACCGACCACTAAGAAACAAACCTGTACACCCCTCTTCCCAATCCTGACAGGACATGGGAATCCATCTCAATGGACTACATGTCCAGCCTCCCTTCCACCAAGCAGGGAAACGACTGTGTTTTTGTGGTTGTTGATCACTTTTCTAAGATGAGGATTATGGTTTCCCACAAGAAGAGCATAACAACAGAGGCCACTGCCAAGCTTTTCTTTGAACGAGTCTGAGTACATTTTGGAATCCCAAAAACCATTGTTTTAGATCGGGACAATCGATTTCTCATCACATTCTAGTCAAGCCTCTATTCATTGCTAGACACCAAGTTCACCAAATCCACAACCTTCCACCCCCAGACAGATGGCCAAACCTAGGTTGTAAATCGAATGAATGTGCATATCCTGCACATGTATAATTCCAAGCACCCTCGCACATGGGATGAGAGTCTTCCCTATGTCAAACATAAATACAACTAAGCCATGCATAACTCAGCCAACCACAACCCGTTTTAGGTGGGGTTGGGATGATTCAAATTATTTTCGGCACGAAATGATATCAGAGATATAATAAAGAAATGTACAGAGATATCACAGATATTCAATAATATAACATAAATGTATGAGAGATGCAACCATAAACACAGATATATAGTAATACATGATTTATATTAATGAAATAAATGTACAGAGACGGTAAAAATATAGAGTGAAAGACTCGCTAGAATGGTGGCAACTTATATCTGAGAAGAGATGTGAAGGCTACTAACATTCGCAAGAAGATGATTACAATGAGGCTTTGAAGGCATTTTTACAATAAGAAGGAATGCAAAAAACCCTAGACATCCAAAAACCTAACCCTAGGAGATGAAGCACCAAAATTCATGTGGGCCCCGTTTGGGTAAGTGAGTACATCAACTACCGAGGGTGGTAACTTTTGCATACGATCTCTGTTTTAGGCGTGCGATGGCTTGTTGGAAAGGTATCGCCGAGGAGATTAATTTTGGGGGCTCAATTAAGCTATCATTGAGAACCTCATTTTGGGGGATCATTTTGGCTATCATTGAGAACCTCGATCTCGAAAAACCTTCATTTGGGCCCTCAAAATGGCCCCAGAAGTTAAAACCTGCTAAAAATAGTAAATTGCCAAAATTGACATAAAACTATTTTGAGCCAGTCGAAAAAGGTGGGTGGCCACCGATATCCACTTGTATCAATCCTCCCTCCTTAGGAAGCAATGGTCTCCATTGCATTGAGTTCCCAGGGGAGAGGGAAAAACATTTGCTGGATCTGCATCTTGGTGAGCTGCTTGTATTGATGGAGACATCATACTGTTTAGTTTGTGGAAGTTTGTCATGAACTTGTTGAAGCTGAGGTTGTTCAACAAGTCGAGCTACATGAGAGGAAGGTGTGCATAAGGAATCTTTATGCTTTTCTACAACCTTGTCGACCTTATTCCATAGGATAGAAGGTGCAGGGGGCGAGGCTGTAGTGGTTGTATTGTACTTCTATTCCCCTTTTGAATAGATTGTGAAGAAGCTGAATTTTGCAGTATGAGATACTACCTTGCGACACTTTTTAGGTGGAACAATAGTTGGAACTACCTCTGGTATTTTGTAGAGATGACCCCCCAAAGTAACAATGACACTACGGGGTCGAGACTCATAAAAAACATGGCGTATCCACATATATGGTTGGCCAAAGAGAACATCACAGACATCCAGTGGGGCAACATCACATAATGCCTCATCCTTGAAGGGTTGGATGCCGTATGACAATCAACACTGTTGGCTGACACAGAGATCTCGTCCTTGTCGAAGCCACCCGATGTTGTATGGATGTGGGTGTGGTGTTGTCAACAATCCCAACTATTTGATGACATTTGATAAGATGAGGTTTTTCTGGCTTCCTCTATCAACAATAAAATGCAGTGGGGTCCCCTTCACCCACATCTGTGAATGAAAAAGGTGCTCCCCATCTTCAATATCTGTTGGTTCTTCTAGTTGAATTGTTGCGGTTGCGACAATAGCAGTGGGGTCTGTGTCAATGATCTGTCCTTTACCAGTATTTTTAGAATCAGATTCTGAATCAGGGTTCATCTCCTTGTATTTGATCTCGACCACCAATTATTGTTTTGAGCGACATTCATCGGTGTTGTGCCAGGGGCTCTTGTGGAAATCACACCATTTTTCGGTGTCCTTCTTTGTCTTCCCGTGACCCTTCTTTTCCTGTGTCTTGGACTGGTTTTTGGGAGACTGTTTGTTAGGGCTGTCTTTGTCATACTTTGGTTGTTGCGGATTTGCAGACCCAAATTCCCATTTGTTCTGGTGCTTAAATTTTTGCTCAATTTTAATAGCATATCAATAAGCAGGACCAAGTGATGAGATGTCCAGAAAATCCATTTCAATCTGGATGTATCTGTGTAGAGCCCCACGGTATTTCAGAACCAAATGTTGCTTGGAGTCTTTGATACCCAGCTTGGTGCGCAAGGTATGGAAGGTATTGGTGAACTTCAGAACTGCTTGGCCCCTCTCTTGCCACAGTGTGGTCCATCTCATGTTCTAGTCCTCATAGTTTCCAACAGGGTAGTATTGTTCATTTACCACATCCACAAAAAAATCCCAAGTGGGATCGACCCCATATATTCCAGACTCCTCTTTGGAAATTTGCTCCCAGTAAGTTTCTCACCAATGTTTGACATGAGGGAGATCTTTAAGGAGTGCGAAGGTGATCTTTTCTTTGTTAGAAAAATTGTGAACAAAGAAATAACCTTCTAGCAGAGTTAACCATTTTTCTAGGGCTTCTGCATCTATCTGTCCTTCAAATACAGGAATATCAAAATTAACATGTACCTTGAAAGGAGAGGTGCCTCCAAAGTGGCCACTTGATGAAGATGCACCTGATGCTATCGACAGGCGTTTAAGGATATGGGAAAAATTCTCTATCATTTCGTCCCTCTATCGCGTGAGATCTTGCTCAAGCAACAGATTGATAGGATCGTCTGCTCCGTCGTTTTTCTTTTCTTCCGCCATTGAGGGTTTATTTGGTGTGCGAGAACGATTGTCTTCAAGAGAGACAAGCTCGAGACCCAAATTTTTATACTCGGACCTCGTCGGGGACATGCACTAAAAAAAATGATCAAGAGTAGTCTGCTCTGATACCGCTGATCCGGATTATTTTCGACACGAAATGAGATCAGAGATATAATAAATAAGTGAACAGAGATATCACATATATTCAATAATATAACATAAATATATCAGATATGCAACCATAAACACAGATATATAGTAATACATGATTTCTATTAATGAAATAAATTTATAGAGACTGTAAAAATACAGAGTGAAAGACTCGCTAGAATGGTGGCAGATTATCTATGAGAAGAGATGTGACGGCTACTTGCATTCGCAAGAAGATGAATAAAATGAGGCTCTGAAGGCCTTTTTATAGTAAGCAGGAATGCCAAAAACCCTAGACATCCAAAAACCTAACCCTAGGAGATGAAGCGCCAAAAGTCATGTGGGCCCTGTTTGGGTAAGTGAATACATCAATTTCCTGGGGTCGTAACTTTTGCATACGATCTCCGTTTTAGGCGTGTGATAGCTCGTTGGAAAGGTATAGTCAAGGAGATTGATTTTTGGGGATAAATTATTAATTTATCTATCATTGAGAAAATCGATCTTGAAAAGCCTTCATTTGGGCCCTCAAAATGGCCCTGGAAGTTAAAACCTGCTAAAAATAGTAAATTACCAAAATTGCCAGAAAATTGTTTTGAGCCAGTCAGAAAAGGTGGGTGGCCACCAATATCCACTTGGATCATGGGATTCCAACCACTGGGTCCCATAGATGTTGCACTACCCCTTGTGGTCACCTTGGTCAACTCATCTCCTGCTCCAACTGAAGCTGACAAAGCCACCAGATTCATTGAGTGGATCTAGCACACCCTCTAATAGGTTTAGGATATCCTAAAGAAGTCCAATGACAAGTAAAAGCATCCCCATGATCAACATTGAGTGCCACATAAGTTTCAGGTAGGCAACAAAGTTTGGTTGCACTTGCAGAAAGAACGCCTTATAGGACCCCATCGAAAGATTTTCCCACTCCATTATGGGTCGTACACCATCACCAAGGCTATGGGGGATAATTATTTTGAGCTCAACATTCCTCATTTCCTTAGCATGCACCCAATGTTCAACGTGGATCTCCTTCGACCTTATTTCTCACCATTATTGGACATCTCAGACGTAGCATAACAACTAACACCAACAGAGCTCAAACCTGGCTGCATACAATAGGAATCCAGTGATCAGATTGTGGAAAAAAATATCAAGGGAACTCGCGAGCAAAGGATCCATCTTTATCGAGTTGTCAAAGCTGGACAACTCATGCACCAAGGCAAGTGGCTCACTCGAGGCCAAATTCAACAAAAAATTCCTCATTTGATGGGGGAAATCAACGCAATGGAGACCATTGTTTCCTAAGGAGGGAGTATTGATCCAAGTGGATGTCGGTGGCCACCCACCTATTCTACTGGCTCGAAAAACAGTTTTCCACATTGGCAGTTTTTCGACAGTTTTTTGGGTTCCAAACTTTCGGGGTCATTTTGAGGCCCTAAATGATATTTTTTGGGGATTTGGGACCAAATGAATGTTAGAGGCACTATCTTGGGCCAGTCAAAAAATCGTTCTTCTTGGTTAGACCTTTCCAATGGGCTATTGTGCACCTAAAACGAAGATCATATGAAAAAGTTATGAACCTGGGAAGTTGATGTACTAACTTACCCCAACGAGGCCCACATGAATTTTGGCGCTTCATCTCCTAGGGTTAGGTTTTTGGGTGTCTAGGGTTTTGACATTCATCTTTATTGTAAAAAGGCCTTCATAGCCTCATTGTAGTCATCTTCTTGCGAATGAGTGCAACCATCACATCTCTTCTCAGAGATAAGCCACCACCATTCCAACAAGCTTGTTTTCCACTGCATTTTACAATTTCATCTTATTTCCTTATTGAATAGAAAACCAATTTTACTATATCTTTGTTATTTTGTGTTAAGCATATGTTAATAATCTGCATTCATTTCGTTCTGCTCATAAAATCTAGATCAGTGGTATCAGAGAGGTTTGTTCCTTATCATCTTAATACATGTCCCCAACGAGGTTAGAGTACAAAGAATTGGGTATCGAGCTTGTTTCTCTTGAGTACAAAAGCTCTCACACACTCAAGCGACCTCTCATGGCAGGAGAAAAGAAAGATGAAGGGACATGAGATCCTTTCAAAATATTGTTTGAGGAATCCCTCACGCAACAGAGGAACGAGATGATGGATAGTTTGGCGCAAATCCTTCAGCGGCTACCAACAGGAAAGACATCTTCTTCGAGTAGACGTGCCCCCTTAGACCACCCCTGAAAATTTGGCTAGATTCAGGTCCGGTTTTTTGCTTGAAAAGCGAAACTCAAGAGGGAAGATTTCTCCCGAGTTACCCTACTCCATTAAAAAAATGATATCTCTTAAAACAAAAATGAAGAATCATCACATTAAATGACAAGTATTATCAAATCAATGAAGTAATAAATGCACAAACTCATTAAAACCATGATTAAGTGGCACATTATGGGACTTTTTAATTTTTAATTTTTTAATTAAATATTATAATTTGACAATACTTGTTAAAACTGTAAAAAAATAATCATATCACTCTGTTCAATCTAGAAAATTAAGAACTACTCCATAAAATAAAATAAAAATAAAAATAAATTAAAATGTTAAAATTATTAAAAAAAAATTCAGAAACTTTACAAATCTGTATGTAATATACACAAGAAACTAATTGTAAATAAAGAAGAGTATCATAGTTACCTTCGAGCTCTAAAACTGAACTGGTATAGAGTTCACAAACCTGGACCAAAATAGAATGAAGTAAGTGGCAGTGTATGTATAGAGCAACACTTTCTTCAGTATCCCCCTAGATGTTGGGTTTTATACCATTGGCGACACCTTCTAATGCTTCCACCTTCTAATGCTGCCAGAACACAAAATCTTGAAATATAGAAAGAAAGCAAACGATACCTTCCAAGCTCTAATTGCTTAATATGTTGAGCACTAAAATTATATGTGATGATGCCATTATATAAATAAATTATCATGAAAGATGATCACTAAAATTATATAAATAGAAACATTAGGGGTATAGAAATGAAAGATGAGCACTAAAATTACATGTGAAGATGCCATTACAAAACAACAAAGCCGATAGTATTATGAAAATTGAAGCCCAATTACAACATAATATTACAAGCCAAAATGTTGTGCAAGAGCGACCCACTATCTCCTCGTGCCAATATTTGTAATGCATATCCATTGTAATAATATTATGTACTAATTTTTGTGATCTCTTTTTAATTATTAAATTCAAAGTGTGTAGTCTAAATGTTTGATTTTTTTATGTTTTTATGGGCATATTTTTCAATTGATTTTGCCTGAAATTCGTCAAAAATTGTCGGTACTCCAGATTTGAATCATTGAATCTATATAATTCAAGTGTCTCAAGGATTTTTCAGCTTGTTGAATCTATTTATACATTAAAAAATGCAATTTAAACAACAAGAAATTGTGATTTCACCAATATATTTTCGTTGGATTCCAATGAAAAAGTTTAGAAGGTCAAATGTTTAGACAACACCAATTCAAAGTTGGATATTTTAGAAAAAAAATTATAGTTTTTAATAAATCATAATTATTAGATTAAATAGTTTGACACTATTTTTTGAAATATAATAAATATTAATAAGTTATTATACTCAACCATGAAACTAATCTATGAAATACATTTATTTCTTTAGTATAAAAAAGTGTTTAAAATCATCAAACTAAAAGTGAGGTTAATAATGATTATCAATATTAGAAATAACATAGAAAAATTATTGGAACTGCAATTATTAATTGTGGAGATTACACAATCTAGGTGTAATAAAGATTTTTGAAGAAACTTAATCCATTTATACATTTATAAATGCAATTCCAATAATGGAAAATTGCAATTTGACCAAAAATCGTAGGGTTGGATTCCAACGATAATTGTCAAAGAAAGTACAAATGATATAACATTTATACTTCTCCATTATAATGAACAATATATGTACCCTAGAAAACCCGATATGAGAGAAAACCCAGCTAGAAGGAAAGGCTTATGCTATGCTCTTTTTTTCCAGTTATGGAATTACAGATACAAAGAAAGGGGCACTCACTCTAGATTTTTCTTTGACACTGTGGACTAAATGGTTACTATAAAATCTTCTTCATCCTCTATTATGCTCCCAAATATCACTCCTATATGCTCTATGCAACTATGGAACAAGTACAATGCTAAATTAATGAAACCCCCTCTCCTCCCAGTGGCCCAATATTTAACGTAGCCTCATAGTTGTCTAGGGTTAGGGTTTTTTCATACCTCAATTGTCAATTAGTGTTATGTTTTTGGACCTTCTAAAATATTCTTGAAATTCCACACGTGACTATCCCCACACGTGAGTAACAGGGTTTGACGTGGCATCCACTTGGTACCACGGTGGTCAACAAGGCAAGTCAACTTGCGGAAGGCATAACTTCCATAGACAAAATCCACTTGAGGTGATTTTTTGCTAGGGACCTAACCTCCCTAAACCCTCACGTAGGTAGAATAATATATTTCAATGTAACAAAGGCCAATATTAATAAGGCCTAGCAATAAGGAAGAATAAGTCAAATGTAATAAGACCTAATAGAAGCTTTTGGTTCTAGAAGGATCTTCCTCTAGATTTTTCTTTTAGATAGATAGATTTAGTATAAATAGGAGTAGAGGGTATGAAAAGTTTTGTCTTGGAGATTATTGTAATAGAGATTTTATCTATTGGAGGTTTCCCCATTGAAGAGGCAAGTGAACATTACTATTAGTAATAAAGGTGCTCTTTCTGGTGATTATTTAGTATTATTCTAATATTGATTTGGTTAGATAATTGTTGTTTTTCCATTGCTTGCTAAATATTTATGTTCTTCATACTATATTATATTTGGAATATTGCTAAATATTTGGAAAATTGTGGGTTATTTTTTTTTAGGGTAGAGACTTATTGTGGCATATTAAAGCTACATAGATTTGTCGTTACACACATAAACCATAGTCGGGGAGTAATACACGTAGGAAATACAAGCGGTTTTTAAGCGCACATATGTTGGCCACCCTTGTAACCCCTGTTGGTACCCCTTCGAGTGGTAGCGCATCAGACAACACTTGTATATGGATCGACCTAGATATTCTGAATCCCTCCATACATAAATCTATCGGCTACATGAATGTTATAGTGCCACGAAGAACAACACTTGGGAAGATAATATCTAGTACCTGGGTATTCGAGTAGTACGACTAAGGGCAAAGTCTAGCCTCCTTAGTTCGTTCCCTGAGATATTGGGTGGAGTACTACTATTGGACCCCACACATATATCAGAGAGCTATAGAATGGGGAAAACCCCTGTCTGTAGACACCCTGCATACCCTAACCCTTGGGATGGAAACATAAATAGAACAAACAAGATCTATTGTCGTGAAACTATGCTTCCTGCATTCTGGTTGCAAAATTACTACACATTTCTTCTTGTTAAGAATTTGGGCATTGCAACACTGCAATATTCTTCAGATCAGAGTATAACTCCGCAGGAGTAAAAAAAAGTATAGTGGCCCCACCGACACACTTATTTGGGACCTATCCCATCAGATTCCCCTTTTCTCCCTGATCGCAGTCGCACCTTTCATTTTTAAGTTTTTTTTTTTTTTTCAGTGGACCTGACCCCTTCCCAACATCCCTATTTTCCACCTCTCCCATTATATTCCCCTTTTCTCCTTGATCGTAGTGGTACCTATCACTTATAAGTCTTTTTTTGTGGTCCCACCCACCTATTTTTCCTTACCAACACTCCCCATATCCCAATATCCAACACTCGCAACCAAGACCTGTAAGCTTCCATAAATAAAACCAAGGAGTCCCTCTGACAAGTGACATCTGATACCAGCTCTACCAATTCCCGCATTAAAAAATTTGAGACCCAAGTCCAACAAAAATTTGATGCCATGGATGCCAAATTCATGAACCAATTTAACACCCTCCAGTCTGTTGTCAAGTAGTTTTTGAACTGAACCTCGGGTCCTTCCTCCACTGACCAACCAAATGGTGTTGATTCCTCTCATTACCTAAATTTTTAATCTAAATCCTTTCATCATGACCCCTATCTTCCCCGAGTTGAGGTCAATAAATTTAATGGCTTTGATCCCACGGGTTGGGTCACTCAAATGGAGCATTATTTTTTCGCTGCATGGAATTACAGATGAGTTGGCCAAACTTTTCTATGTTGTTCTCTATTTGGATCTTGAACGATGGAAATGGTTGAAATGGCATAAAAATGCATGCTAGAGGTATATTGCATGGACTGATTTTGTTGTCGAGATCTATGAACACTTTGACACTCACACCCACTATCTAGGTCGTTTGACCAAGTTGAAACAGTCAAGCACAGTGGAAGACTTTATAATTTATTTTGATCATTTGGCCTTTCACATTGAGGGCATGCCAGATGCGTTCTTCTGGGAATGCTTTATCAGTGGCCTAAAGGATGAAATATGAGCCCAGGTTTGCATGGAGCTCCCTCAAACTTGGTTGGAAGCTACTAAACGTGTCAAAGAGGCCCAAAAAGTTGATTTTTCCCAGAACAAAAAACCCTCTTTTATTCCTCGCCCTCGACCCACACATCTTGTCCCCCCTGCTACTCTCCTCGAGGTTCAAAAATTAACTAGGGATGAAATGGTTGGACTCCAACTCAAGGGTCTTTGCTATAATTTTTATGAAAAATATTTTCTAAGGACCAAGTGTAAGGAACAAATTTTTTTTATGGAAATTTCAGAAGATGTTCTTGAAGAAGACGTGATAGATCCCCTTGTTGAAGAGCCATCACTTCCCTATGCTACCCAGGATCCCGCAGACCCACCTGAAGTCGACCCACTCATTTCCTTGGATACCCTCACTGGCTTCTCTGCTCCACAAACCCTCAAGCTCATTGGCTATATTAAACATCATAAACTCATCATCCTTGTTAACAATGGTAGCACCCATAATTTTATTCATCGTCACATTTCCTAGGAAACCAATTGCGATATTTGTGTTGTCAATAATTTTCAAATCATGATAGCCAATGGTGGGTCCATGAAATGTGGTGTTCATTGTGAAAATGCACATCTTCAAATTGGACAGTACCACCTGAAATATCATATGTTTTCCATTGGCATGGGTGGTTGTGACATTGTGATAGGTGTTGAATGGTTATGCACTTTGGGCCCCATTTTTGTGGATTTCAAGGCATTAACCATGCAATTCTAATAGGGGGGACAATATTATTAGTTCCAAGGACTCACAGTTAGTTATCCTGATATCATCGGTTCCTATTGCATGGAAAATATCCTCAAGAAAGGTCACTCCGGTGTTATTCCTCAACTCCATTCCATTCAAGCAGTTGAGACACCCTTTGTGCATCCTGACCTCCAATCCATCCTCTCCAAACATCAAGTTATTTTTTCCACTCCCAAGGGCCTTCCTCCTTCCCATGGTGTTCATGATCATTCCATTCCCCTTGTCCCTCGTATCCTTCCTCCAAATGTTCGTCCCTATCATCATCCCTTTGCCTAGAAAAATGAAATTGAGAAAATTGTTCAAGAATTGCTCACCGCAGGCATTATTTGTCCTAGTACGAGCCCTTATTCTTCTCCTATTGTCATGGTACTTAATAAATAAGGATCTTCGTGCATGTGTCTCGACTTTCGCACCCTCAAAAAACTCACCATCAAGGACAAATTTCCCATTCCTGTCATTGATGATCTCTTGGATGAATTGAGTGGTACACAGTTCTTTACTAAACTTGATCTTCCTTCTGTCTACCACCAGATACATATGAAAGTGGAAGACATTCCTAAGACTGCATTTTGAACTCATGAGGGCCACTATGAGTTTTTGGTCATGCCCTTTGGCTTGTGCAATTCTCTCTCGACTTTCCAAAGACTCATGAATCATGTCTTCCATCCTTTTCTCCATCCTTTTGTCTTAGTTTTCTTTGATGATATTCTCATATATAGTAAAACCTGGACAAACCATCTTACTCATGTGGATCAAGTTCTACATCTACTCTCTTAGCACCAAATTTTCCTCAAACAATCTAAATGTGCTTTTGGAGCCTCGAAAGTTGAGTACTTGGGTCATATTGTTGGCAAGGCAGGTGTCAAGGTGGATCCTAAGAAGATTGAATCTATGTAAGATTGGCCTCTCCCCAAGACTATCAAAATATTGCAGGGTTTTCTGGGTTTAACGTGTTATTATCGCAAGTTTGTTAATAATTATGGAAAGACTGCATCTCCTCTCACTTCCCTTACTAAAAATAATTCTTTCACTTGGACTCCCACAGGGGATCAGGCCTTTCAAGCCTTGAAGGCGACTATGTGCACCACTCTGGTCCGAGCCCTTCCTAATTTCACAAAGACCTCTATCTTGGAATGTGATTATTTCAGAAGAGGAATGGGAGCAGTCCTTATGAAAGATGGATGACCTTTGGCATTTACCAACAATTATGCTAAGTTATTTACATTTGTTAGTCTTCCTTTCCATAGTTCGTAAGGAGTTTTGTCGGTGTTGTTTCTGAGCATTACTCTGTTTTGAATGTGAACTGTTGTATGCACTGCCTGTGTCCAAAAAATATCTGTCAAATTCGAATCCATTAACATTGTTCGATCCATTTCCTGTACTGTCATGTTCTTTCTTTAAACAAATCCATTCTATTGAGGTGTCCTAGCAACGAAGAATTGCCTTTTTATTCCATGATGGTTTCAGTAGTCCATAAATTCCTTTGAGGTGAACTCTCCTCCATTATCATATCTCAAGCTTTTTATTTTTGAATCCATTTCATTTTCAACCATTTCCTTGTAGATCTTGAAGTTTTCAAAAGCTTCTGACTTATTCTTGAGAAAGAAAACTGCAATCATTCTTGTATAATCATCAACTAATAACATGAATTATTTCTCACCTTTTAAGCCCTTTGTTTTAGTTGGTCCAACTATATCAGTATGCACAATTTCCAGTGGTCTTGTTGTTGAATATTCCTTTGGTTTAAACTTGGTCTTTGTTTGCTTTCCTCGTTGACAATGCTTTCATAAAGTGTTGGTTGGTTTCGTGATCTGGGGCATTTCTCTGATTGCTTCTCTTTTGTTGACTTTGACAAGGTTATCAAAATGTATGTGACCCATTCTTCTATGCCATATCCAACTTTCATCTTCCTTTCCTAGACAACACTTTTCATTTCCAATTTCACTTAACACATCTATGTTGCTTGAAGTTCTTGCAGCTGTAGCAACCAGTTTCCCTGAACCTTCTTTTATTATCTCACACTTTTGTGAATTGAAAGTAAATTTATGACCTTGGTCACACATTTGACTCACACTTAGAATATTATGTTTCATATCTTCTACTAGTAGAACATTTTCTGCCTTTTCATTCTTGTTCCCAATTCGAACTGTGTCTTTTCCAATGATTTTGGATGAATCATCATTTCCGAAGGAGACTGATCCATCTTTTTCCTTTCATAATGTAAGAAACTTGTCTCTATCACATGTCATGTGTTTTGAACATCCACTGTCAACATACCAACCACGTTTATTTTGCTTAGCTGTTAGAGAAATTGTGCTTTCTTCATTGCTATACTGATCTTGCTTTCTTATCCATGTCGTTTTATGAGGTTCTTGTCTGTGACTATTGTTATTTTGTTGAGGTTCTTTAGGAAGGACTATCATTCTGCAATATTTGGCCACGTGTACAAAATTGTTACATTTGTAACATTCCACTTCAGTGCTCAAAGATTCAAACCTGTTGTAACTTCTTCTCTGTGTTTCACTAGGTCTTCTTAAATAACCCCTTTGTGTTTGACTCTCAAAGTTGTTATTGTTCCTGTTGTTAGCTCCGCAATTCAAAACTTTATGTCCAAAATTATTACATGCATAACATAAACCAAAAAATATAGTTTGATACCTGGGAGTTGAAGATCTTCTGAAAGGTGGTGCTCTTATGAATCCTTCTTCTTCTTGAGGCCTATCTGTATGTTGTTGATTTTGAAATCTGAATCTTCTTTGTGGAGGAGTGTCCATGTAATCTTCCTTGTATATCTTCCTATCCCCTTTGATTGTTTCTGCATAACTTTTTGGATATGTTTCTTGCTCTATTTTTTTGGAGCTTGATCCCTTTTCTGTCTAATTGTATCCAAGTCTGGACTTGTCAAAATGAGATTTTTGGCTACTGATAATGTCATCCAAAACTTTTGAGCTATTCTGCATATTTTTCTTTTGAATATCCTTTCTTAGTATGCTTCCAAGTTTCCAATGATCCTGTCCTTTTCTTCTAGCTTTTCTTTGAGTGCTTCATCAATTCTTTTATCTTCTTCTATTTGAACCTTCAATTTTGTGATCATTTGTTCTATTTATCAAGTATTATTTTTCTTGTCTAGTTTTGCTTCTAGTTTCTTGTTTTTCTTCTTTTCTCTTATGATAATTTTTATGGCACACATTAATTCTTCTCAATAGTCAACTTATTCTTCTTCAATTTCTTCTTCGACTTATTCATATTCTTCTTCGGCTTCTTCATATTCTTCTTCGGATTCTTCTTTGTCATAGTCTTTTACTACCATGAATAGAACTCTTCTTGTCTCACTATCACTGACTTCATCTTCATTTGATGATGATATGTCTTCTTTGGTGCATAAGATTTTCTTGAAAACTTTCTTTGTAGTTCTTTTTCCTTTATATGTGTGTTTTCCTTTTGAGTAACCTTCATCATTATACCTACTGTCGATTCCCTTATTCATTCTTTTGACGAAGTCGGCCACTTCTTCATCATCTTTTGAGACATCATTGCTACTGCTATATTCTTCTTGTTCCTTTTTCTTTTGCTTTGATGTTTTGGATGCTTTGAAGGCTGCTTCTTTTACATCTGGATTTTCCTGTTCAGTTCTCATTTCATATGCTGTGAAGATTCCATGCATTTTGTCCATGCTTATTGAGTTTAGATCTGATGTTTCTTCTAGTGTTGATATCTTAGGGTTAAATCTCATAGGAAGAGATCTTAGTACATTTTGAACAATTACAGATTCTTCGATTTCTTCTCCCAATCCTATGATTGCATTCACTATTTCATTGACTCGTAAGAAGTAGGCTGCAATATTCTCATCTTCCTTCATTTTTAGTTGTTCGAACTGACCTCTGTAAGTTTGAAGCTTTGCTGCTTTGAATTTTGTATCTCCTTCATAAATATTTCGAAGCTTGTCCCAA
>JZKD02S0710944.1:836988-847847 GCA_000966675.3 Picea glauca | reverse complement strand
CAGAGAAACCAGGGTGGCAGGGTGGTGCAAGGGAGAACTCTTGTTCTCTGTTATATAGGTTGGTGCCTGTATGATTGGAAGTTGGTGCTTCCATCCAGTTGGTGTTGGAAACACTTAGGGAGTTGGTGCTTCCTTCTAGTTGGTGCTATAGAAACTAGGGAGTTGGTGCTTCCTTCTAGTGGGTGCTAGAGAAAATAGAGAGTTTGTGCTCTCAGCAAGTTGCAGGTTGCAAAACAGAGGTTGTAGCCTCATTATGAGTTGGTGCTCATGTGTATGATAATGTAAATAATGTAACTATTACTTATCATATAAATAAAAAGAGGTTTTTACCCTTTATGGGTTTCCTCAGGAAATATCTGTCTCTGTGTATCACATGTGTGTGACTGATGCTGAATGTGCCTTTGTTTATCTCTTTGCATTATTGTGATCATCATTGAGTGCCTTGTAAATATTTTAAAAGAAGCATTATTGTTTAAGCATGGTAACAATTGATTCACCCCCCCTCTCAGTTGTCCAACAGAAAGAAGACAAAAATAGACAAGTTTAGAGGATATTTTATTGATAAAATTGTCAAAAATCTAATTTCTAAGACTAGCTACAGAATCTTGCGTTTCTGTAGCTGGTCTAAATTTAACACAGAATCGTTTTAAAACCAATTTGAATCCTAAAGAATTGTATTCAAACTTTTAAACCAATATTTGATTGCTAATTAAAAACCAAACGAATCATTCAAATCAAGAATTGTTATGCTAATTTGAGAGCAAACAAGATTGTGATCAATCGAATGATAACAAAGATACATGTATTCTGTTCAATTTGTTATCACAATTTCGGGTAAACAAAATTGCTTAGATAACTCGACAGAAATGAAATCATTTTCATGAACCAATTGAAATCAACATAAACAGTAACCAGCTAAACAAATTTTCCATGCAATAGTTTATGTCGCTTCAGCCATCAACAAAATCATTGTCGAATCCAAACAAAATCAACAGGATCGTTTTTCAAATTGATATAACTATATTAAACACATACAAACGATCATGCTAATCGTGGCACGCAAAAATTTATTTGCAAATCAAATTGAACAAGAACGAATCGAAACAGTTTGGGGTCAACACAATCGTTATGAATCAATATAGCTTCCACAATTTTAGCAAATAGATTTTTTTTTTGCACATGTCGAAGGTAATCAAAATCAAATGAGAATATTGGTTCAATACAAAACAGAGTCATTCCTGGTAACTCAAAATCAACGAGGTTGTTTTGAGTTTGTTAGGAACAAACGAAACCAATCGAAATCAAACCAAATCGATTATCCTAAATCAAATGAACATAATTGATTAAAAAACAAAACAAACCGAATAAAAAACCAATCAATTTCTTACACTAAACTGGGCACGACAAAATCGCATAACCAAATCATAGCTATATTTGAGTTTAGTAAAATGAATCTACTGTACAGGATCACCAACATAACCATTTTGATGATCAAACTATGACAGAATCATTTCAAATGTATTAAAACGAACAGAGCTAACTTGAAAGGAAAACCAAATCCTTTATATTAATTCAATCAAACTTACAAAGCAAAATTCATATCAAAATTCATACCTGGGCAATCAGAAAACAACTCGGTCATGATAATTTGGAATTGATGAAGGTTGTTGTAGCTTCAACATTCCTGAAAACAATCGAGCCAGTGGTTTTCTATTTCTTGTCGTTAGTCCGTAGCCTATCGTTCTCCTTGGCCAACACTGTCACATGTTCTTCTAATGCTTTGATCTTTGATTATAATAGGGGGACATCAACGTAATAATGCTCTAGCCAAGTGTTACATTGGATACATGATGATTTCTCGGGCTTCGATAACATAGGCGAGGGTTTGTGTAAGACACCAGGGGTTTCATTGTGCAGCTTGATTCCAGGGTAATTTGGGTTGTTTCTTAGGCACAGGGGAAAATTAGATACATAGTCGTAGGGTTGCTTGGAACATAATCCATGGGAATAGGGATACTCTTCAGCTAGGAAACGCTCGATATCGGAGTCCAAGTCCTTGCTCAGCACTATGGGATTTTGATCAATGTTTGGCTTAGGTTTATTCCGGGCAAGTCTCGATATCAATCGAGCATTTTTCTTACCCTTGCTGTCGATAGTAGGATTACCCTTGAATTTATTACTCACAGGCTTCTTGAAAACCTCAATCTTGTCTGTTATGATGTCGGGTAGGTTGATGTCATGGCATATCGAGGGTTTGGTAGGGGGTAGGAGGATATGGAATGGAACGGGTGGCTCGACCATAGTCTCACTAACTATAGACTTATCGATTTGGATAGACTCTGAATCAACAAATCCATTTCGAGATAGAAAGGCTTGCCAATTATTGTTGTGAAGGTTTAAATGGTGGACGACGATGAGTCTAATCAAGTCGTGATGAAAAAAACTGCTATCAACCTCCTTGCGTTTGAACCTCTTAGACATCTTGTAAAGACTACACAAGAAGTAATGCGGCATGTTCAAAGGATAGCCCATGAAATTCATCAACAACCGGAGGTGATAGAGAAAAAACAAGCCATACCGACCTTCACAGGTCACAAATTGTTTAACGATTACCAAAAGGTCGTGCCACCTAGGTTTGAGGGTAGAAATAGGCATACCTTTATCACAAGATGTAACCTTTCGTGATACGAATAGCAAAGGTCACGACACCTCGTCGACTTTGGAGTTTTTAAACCATCGCTGGCCTGTAGCTGCTAGTCCCGTAGCCGAGCTTATGAATTTCTCATTCAACTCGAGCTGAATGTCACTATTTTTTCCCTACACCCGTCAAAGGTGAGGGTGAATTGTTGGGCAAAAAAAATATTGAAACCCTCGAACCTCTGTATAAACACCAGCCAACCATTGTCTTCTAAATCCTTTTGGGCATTATCGAATAGCAACAGAGCTTGGCTACCATTCGGCTCTATGCGAACCGCCGGTGCCATAGACAGGAGCACACGATGAGCAGGGTGAGGGGCTAGGATTCGAACAGAGTATACGCAGGGGTAGAATTTTCACAGGCTTACCCGAAAACTAACAAAGGTGAACCAGGATAGGGGGAAAACATTAATGACAGAATGCGCGAAGGTGGTGGAGCTATTTCGGCACATGCAGAACAGTCATTACCCACTGTACAACCGTCGACGCGTATAACTATTCAAATCACAATGCATATGTGTTGAAAACTATGCCATTCAATCAACGAATGAATATATGGTAAGTGGACCAAACGTTTGCGTGAGCAATATTCATAGTTTCAAAACCAAAGCAATAAATCGAAATCACACCAAGGGTTTGATTATACGAACTATGTGTTGTATGAAACGATTTATACCAAAGATCTTACCACAACACAAATATGTTTTCATGAAACCAATGTGTCAAGGGAATCGATCAAAGAACATATAAATCAAATCACCAGTGCTTCACAAACTCGATGAAAAGAATATCCTCATAGTCTTGTAAAACGAAATCATATTAACAAATAAGAATGCCAAATGAATAAGGATCTTGGAGTCTTGTCAACTGTATAACGATAAATAAATTGGAAACGCAATGGACATAGAGACAAGAGTGATCATAACAATCCAACGACGTTTTTAATACGACTTCGAACTCAAAGTTTTCTCACTTGCAGTCATGAAAACAAGGACAAGGGCAAGTGAGCAAACGCATATAAAACAATAGTGTCGTTTTATTCAAAGGTTGTGACTAAAATCAAAGTTTGCAAAACTCTGGTGTAGGCAACTTATAAGGACAGTATAAAAATGTGAATTGGCTACCAACAATGGCGACACTCTGGTAGAAGCAGTTGTCTCTGCCAAAAGAACAAATTCAGATTAGGATAATGAGAAAAATTCTAACTCAAAAACAACAACCAGAAAATCATGTAAACATCATCATTAACCAAATATTCTAGCAGTGTTTAAAGGATGAAAACTGATAATAGTCTTAAGACAAGCGAGCCACGATATTAAAGATAAAATCTCCAATACTGTTGACAGAGCCACTGCTGCCAGCAAACTTCCATAGCCTCGACAGGGTTTCCATTTAACCCACTTTGATATCTGTATCCTTCCAAGAAGTTCCAGATCAGAATAAAGGACATGTTAAGGTTAAGAGGTTTCTTATTTGCAAATTTTCATCTACCCGACATTGCTTCGCTGCCAGCGGGCCTGTTTAGTACCCCGACGAAGTTGTCTTTGCATCATGCATGCATTTACCCTCTGCCAGCAGACCTGTTCAGCATCCCGACGGGTTTACAAGCACTTCCCACAACTCTTTTATTGATTTTTTTGTTTTTTAAAGACATATAGTCGAGCGGGGTGACGCTGAAAATTATGATATTTTAACATATTTTTTATAGACCTCATCAGAATTTTTAGAACTGTCCTTTATTAATATCCAGTGATGGTTTGTTTACAAAACCAACTTTCTAAGGCAGAGAGACATCTTATGAGTCATTCCCTTAAGGAAAAGGGACAGCGTAAAAAGATAATAGATGATCATGACAGGCTTTACTCAGAGATTGAAATCAGTTCACTTCTTTCAATCAACAAACTTTTTTCCAACACAGATGTAAATTTCAGAAGCATATAATTGATGTTTATACAATTTTTCAGCAGTCATTTTAGTGAAGGAATTTTATGTTTTTTTCGTCCGAATAGTTTAGCCTGTAGGTATATGTATTTCAAAAACAAAAACTGATAAGCACAAAGGATAAATCAAAACCAAAACAGCAAAAGAAAACAAACAAAAGAAAAATATGTACATAATATACAAGGAGTTCTCATCAAGCAAAGTATCTTTTCAGAGCTTGGCCATTCACCGGATAGGTGTCAGGCTGCCCTTCTAGATTCTACAATTGGAAAGAGCTGGGACCCAACTTCTCAGCAATTAAAAACGGTCCAATCCATAAGTTTTGAAATTTCGTGTGCTCTCCTTTTCCCTCATGCGGTTTGTCCCATTTCAAGATGAGATCACCTACTTCGAAGTTGCTATCAGAGGCAG
Source organism: Picea glauca (assembly GCA_000966675.3). Classification (NCBI taxonomy): domain Eukaryota; kingdom Viridiplantae; phylum Streptophyta; class Pinopsida; order Pinales; family Pinaceae; genus Picea; species Picea glauca. Next base: position 842,798 of record JZKD02S0710944.1, on the reverse strand, counting down.
AGTTAGAATCAAACCATCTTTTGACTACTAGTTGATGCTGATCTAACCTACATTTAGCTTGGGCTCTTACCTCTTCTAGCTTCATCAAAGCGTTAATTCGGTTTTCCAAAGGGGGACAATCTTCTTCTTGAATTTTCTGCGATAGATGAAGTGAGGGAAGAAGAATGTGTGGTGGAAGAATTTCTTCTCTGCCATAAACGAGAAAAAAGGGGGAGTTACCTACAACAGTTTTTGGTGTTACCCTATCATCCCAAAGCATGTTTAACAGTGCATTGTGCCAATTTTTGTGATTTTCAGCCACCGTTCTCTTGATGATTTTAATCAGATTCTTATTTGTTGACTCTACCAACCCATTGCCCTGGGGGTAATAGCTAGAAAAATACTTCAATTTAATTCCTTTTTCCAAAACGAACTCGCTCATCTCAAGAGAGGAAAAGTAAGAAGCGTTATCGAATACTAAACAGTCAGGGATACCAAAACGAGTAATAATATTCGAATTTAAAAAGGCAATTACTTGACTGGTATTCATAGTTATTAATGCGACAGCTTCAGATCACCGGGTAAAGTAATCTGTGGCTGTTATGATAAACTTATGCTGTTGTGAGGATGGCGGGTTGATTGGACCTATGATATCAAGGCCCCACTGCTGAAAAGGAGAGTCTACTGAAACAGGTTGCAAATGAAAGGCTGGTTTCTGTAACCGCCCTGATGCTTTCTGACAAATAATACACTTACGACACAAGGCATGGGCATCTCTAAAAAGAGTGGGCCAGTAATAACCGGCTCTTAAAACCTTATGGGCAGTGGTGTCACCACCAAAATGACCACCAGCTTCTCCTGCATGCAATTCTAGTAAGACTTTTTCTTCTTCGTCTTTCTCAAGACAACGCATCAGTACGCCATCAAAGCTTTGACGAAACATAATACCATTAACCAAATGAAAGGAGGTAGAATTTAATCTCAACGCTCTTCTTTTAGTGGGATCCAGGTGACAGGGGGTTGACCCATGTTCAAGACAGAATTTTATATCGTCATACCAAGGACTGACAGAGTTTTGTGCGCAACAGATTATATTTTGATTATGCTGTCCTAGGTTTGATGTATCACTTTCTTCTTGTTGTTCTGCTCCTGAATGAGCAACTAACTTTCATAACCCTTGGCCTCTCACTATTTGAGCTGGGGTAATTTCTATGTCGTACTCCTGCAAGGAGGTAACCCAATTCACCCTCTTTTCACCTAGTTCTTTCTACACTAACAGGTTCCTGACGGCTGGATAAGGGGCAATAACTTTCGTCTTGGATTTCAAAAGGTAAGACCAGAAGTGCTTGATTGCTTTGAAAATAGCATAGGCTTGCTGATCTACCACTGGGTAATTAAGTTCTGCGCCTTTGAAAGCGGAGCTCATAAAGGCAATGGGTACTTTGTTATTTTCAGTGTTCTTTTGAGTTAGGAAGGCAACGTAGGAATGGTCAGAAGCAAAAATGTAGAGCGTAAAGTCTTGGGAAAAGTCGGGGCTCATGAGAGAAGGAGCGTCTATTATGGCCTTTTTTATTGCATTAAAAGCTTGATTTTCTAAGGGGCCCCAGTGATACTGTGTGTCTTTCTTGATTAGGTTCTGCAGAGGTTTGACCATTTCGGAGAAGCTGGGGATGAATCTCCTCACGAAGTTTATCTAGCCTAAGAAACACTGCATAGAATTTTTGGAAGTAGGAGGGGGAAGTTTCGAGATGACTTGAGTCCTTTCAGGATCGATAATCATCCCTTTGCTTGACACAATAAATCTTAAGAGTTTACCCTGTTCTACTGCAAAGATGGATTTTTTAGGATTCAAGGAAATGTCGTATTTACGACATCGTTGTAGAACGGCTCATAAATGAGCTAGATGATCGGTTTTGCTTTTATAAAATACAGTAAAATCATCTAAGTAAACTACAACGGACTAATTGATTAATCCTCGAAAAGTGATGTCCATTGCTCTCTGGAAAGTGGCACCGACATTAATCAATCCGAAGGGCATTTTTCGATAAGCGTAGGTGCCCCATGGAGTGTGGAAGGTAGTTTTAAGTTGGTCTAGAGGAGACATCAAGACTTGGTTGTACCCCGAGAAACCATCCAATAAAGATAGCCTCTCAGAACCAGATACCTGTTGAAGGATCTGTTCCATGGGTGGAACAAGGTAGTTGTTTTTATCAGACGCTCTATTAAGGTTTCAGAAATCCACGCATAGTCGGATTTCTCCACTTTTCTTTCGGACAGGGACAAGGTTAGAAACCCATTGAGTGTGCCTAACAGGGAAAATTATCTTAGCATTCAGGAGTTTATTCAATTCTTTTTTGACGGTCGGTTTGAGCTTAGGGTGCATTTTTCTTAATTTCTGTTGAAAAGGTGAGGTTTGGGGTTTCATAGGAATGACATGTTGTATGATGGTAGGGTCAAAAGTTTTAAGATCATCATACGTCCATGCAAAGACATCTTTAAATTCTTTAAACAATTTAATAAATGCATCTTTTTCTTGTTGAGAACACCCCAACCCTAAATAAAGGCACTGTGGATTTTCATTAGTTCCTAAGTTTACTTTTTCATATGATAACGATGAACTATTGGTTTTATAGTTGACCGATTTTTTGAATTTATCTTGAAGATCATAAAATTTCTCTAATCTAACTATAGATTTATGGATCGAATTTACCATTTCTGATGAATATTCGGGAGTTCTTGGATCTGGTATTACTATGAAATTGCGCAAATTGTCGTCGTGAGTGCATTCGTCGATCACCGGCCTTGAAAAGTTTCTTCCATGTGCAGAAAGATAATAATCTGATGATTTTTGTCGAAGACTCTCCAGTTCATGATGTTGTCGGGCACTGATGGTCTGAACAACAGTTCAACGGAGAATGCGTTTGGGGACAATCCTTCTACAGGAAAGAGTTTAGAAGCTACATTAGCTAATAGATCTGCTTCAAAATTATGTAATCTAGGAATTGAATTTATATTGAAGGCATAAAACTTATTCATTAAATTCCATACCTCAGATTGGTAGCTTTTAAGATGCGGAGACAGATAGTGGATAGAATCTCTTACCTGTCTAACCATGATTTTGGAATCGCCAAAGACAGTCAAGTTTTGACTGTTCATGTCTAAAGCTTTTCTGAGACCCTACAGTAAAGCCTCATATTCTGCTGTGTTATTAGTACATTCAAATTCTAGCCTACATGCAATCAATGTTTTGTTACCTGCTGGATCGATAATAACGCAGCCTACACCGGATCCTTCTTTGGACTTTGACCCGTCAAAATAAAGAGACCAAACTTGATTTTATCAGGTGCATGAGACCATTGTGTAGAAGCTTCTGGCTGCACATATGCCACAATCTTGGACCGTTGTTCTGGGTTGGTGACAGCTGAAGCCTCAGCCACAAAATTGCCAAAAAAGGTATCCATCCCTTGTATTTCGGGTGAATCAGAAGAAGGTGTAAATGGTTCATTGGGATCACTCAAATCCGTGACTATGAACTTAAGGTAGCGTTCACGATTTACCATGATCTTGTTAGGCTTGCCATTTTCTGGAAGCCACAGGTGAGACCAATCTGTCGCGAAATAGCCATGTAGCTGCTCCGACCAGTCCCTGCTTAAAAACATACCATACACTTCTGGAATATCCACAACAATAATATCAATAACTTGATGAACTTTGGGGTTAGACGATAATCTTATAAGCACATCTCTTAATTTGCCTATAACTTTAACACTGGTTTGATCAAGTTGTATGATTTTTAAAGTGGAGGGTTCAACTTCAGCGTTAATCTTCTGACATACAGACCATGGCATCACATTGGATGATGCTCCTGAGTCTACCATACAATTGTGCATGTTTCTATTGAAGATTTCGAAAGTTAACAAAAATGGAGGTACATTTTTGCGAGTATTAAGGGTGGTAGTTTGTGGATTTTTACTCGCAGTTTCTAAAGCTAGTTTATCTACATTATTTACATTATTTACAGGAAGGCTTCCTTTATCTTGAGGATCAGGATTATTTTTAGTGGAAGTATTCTGAGGAACTTTGTTCTGAACAACCTTGTTACCACTTGAATTACCATTTTTTCCATTCCCTGAGATATTCTGTAACATTTTTTGTAGCAGAAATGGAAATTTCAATAACTCATAAACATAAATGTTAGCCCTTAACTTTTTAAGATCTTCAACTAAATAATAATCTAAGTTGGGGTTTACATGACTCTGTTTAGTCTCAGTTGGTTTAGATTGCTTTGGAGGCAAGGTCATAGTATTTTCGGCAGAAGGTTTGTTTGCTGTCTTACTCTTAGTATTATAGGGATGGACTGTCTCGAAGTTAGCTTGAAAGATGCTATCCAAGAAGTGTCCAAAAATGTTTGGAGAAGACTCTTCTTCTTGAACTGTCTCTTGTTCAACAACCTCCTCARGAATCTCAGGAGGCATCAAGTTATCCTAGGCTTCTAGAATTGTTTGAAGGGTGTATTGCAGACTTTCTAGATTAAGACCTTCAGTAGTTGGATTAGGTCGGTTGGTGGGAAAAGGCTTCATGAACGGGGGCTTGTAAGGCCCTTTGCTCGAGGAAGCTTCTTCGGTCGTCTTTTTTAAATCTATAACTTGATTCGACAGTTTTTGAATGACTTTAGTTAAGTTTTCTAAATCAAAACTTTCAGGTTGTGTTTTACTTTGAGTAGGTCTAGGGAGGATTTCGATCTTCTTTTTGGAAGATGAACTAGTTTTTGTTTCGTTGCTAGTAGCATCTTTTAGACTAAGTATGTCTTTTTCAATCTGGTTGGCCTCCTGTAAGGCCTCTAACAACGTGGCTTTCTTAGATCGTTTAACCCAAATAACTATACTTTGATGCAAGGCTTTAGTATAGTATGCTATGATAAGATTCTCGGCAGGCATGGAATCCGTAGGGATTCGGTTTTTAAGTGTTAAGAATATTTGATTAAAATATTTAACTTTCTCTTTTGGGTTCATTCTTAAGCTAGAAAGATCCATGACTAGGACTTCTGGAGGCTTACCGTCTTCGAACGTTTCCAAAAAGCAGGATTCAAACTTTTCCCAAGACACGATGGTATGGGGTTGCTGGGAAAAGTACCATGTAGAGGCATTGCCTTCGAAAGTGTAGGGGAACAACCTACAGACTATGTCTTCATGCTCGACATTGTGGATTCTTGTTGTTATAGGATAAATCCGTAGGTACGGACACTAACCGATCTCCCTAGATCCACCTGGTATCTAGAACAAAACATGACAGCATAATACACTTTCCCTAGATCTAGCCTATTGAATGAACTAAGAGATAAGGGTTATGGACATACCTTATGATCACTTTCCTTATGTCTCTGTTGTTCCAAGCTTTTCTTCAATGCTCTCATCCCGTCCAGATCAGAACAAAATGAACCAATCGAAGTAAAGACAAGTTAAGATATTCAATGACTAGTCTATACATATGATCAAGGAATTATGTAATAAAATGACATCATCTTTATGGGAAAGGGACATATTAATATATTGCATTAATTGAAAGAGAAACTTACAACCTGAGCCTTGATGTCATAGGTCTCCTTTCGATGGCTTTTAGCTCTGACACACACACTTTCTCATGTATGAAGAAAGTTTACCACATGTGATGACCTTGCTGTTGTCTCTTGCTGCTGTAGCATCAATCCTTCATACAGTCTTGCACTAATCCTCTAATCAATCTCTTGCTAGCTTGCTGAACTTCTTATTCTTCTTATTAACCCTTTCCATGAGCAATCCCCTCAATATATAAGAAGAGATAGATTAGTTACT
>JZKD02S0710944.1:804674-824025 GCA_000966675.3 Picea glauca | reverse complement strand
AAGATATCTGGAATGACAGTACTTGAGTAACCACTCGAAAGCCAACTCACCCTTCTAGAAGATTCCCTTCTAGAAGGTTCAAGATCTTTATCTTTTTCCTTTGTAAGAGCATGTTTGCACCCTAACCATGAGTACAGTGCGAGAAGTTCGCACCCCAGCTTAAGGTAGACTGCGAGAAACTTGCATTCCCGCAGGTGAATGTATAAGCAGCCTGCGAACATGTTTCAAAGTGTGAATTCTGGAAGAAGACAACTGTAAATTTTCTCAGGAAAGTGTTCTTGATAAAGAGCTTGATCTTCCATCATCATGATATCATCATGACATCATCACAATGACCAAATTTATGGATAACACTTGTGGCTAACATAAATTTTTTAATGTGATCTTATGCAATCTGTTTTGAGTCAGGGTCAAACTTGGGAAGCCACTTCTTCGGATGTTTAGGTAAGGGATGCTGAGCTCCGGGTACAACTACAACATCCTGGTGGAGCCAAGGTCTAGCAGTATTGTTCTGGTTGGCCATTGGTGTAGTTGGTGTGGAAGGCTGCGAAGGGGAACTACCTTCATCCGAAGAGTCTCCTCCAGAAGCAGAAGGAGATGATGGGGGTGGTGAGGGAGGTATTCCAGATCCTCCAGCAGCAGGAGTGAGGATTGGATCTGTAGGATTCACAGTGAGGTTAGTGCCTCTGAGTTGTTCTCTGATATCAGAGAAATATAAAGGTTGGTCTAACGGTCGATTTGGTTGCCTCAAATGGGCTAAGGCACTATGTGTTATTATGAGAGATTGGCGGACAATCTCCTGTATGTCACCACCTGTAGGATTTGGGGTTACTGGCTCAACTGTGATCTGTGGATCGTCGTTTGATGTGGTTGTAGTTTGAGGGGGAATGTTATCGTTCGAATGAATTCTTGTCACTATAGGTGAGCGATTAGGTGGTGGAGGAGTCTTACGACCGCCTCGTGCCATTAATTAATTTCAACCCCTCCTTCTAGCACCATTTGTTGACGAGCGAAATTGACCGTCCGTCAAATGGAAGAGTGGATCCGGTCCAGAGTTGTCTAAATAACCCAAGCCATTTGGGATAACCCACCCTGATGGGTTTAGCGGCTCCATTAGCCGATCTAAGTCCTAAAAAAACAAATGAAAACTAAACTAATAAACTAATCTAAATAAAAATAATAACTAAAACAAACTAATAAACAAATCTAAACTACATATATACAATATATTACCTAAATCATACAACTATAATTCTATAAAAGTAAATATTTAATTATCAACAGAATCAACTTTAATTACAAATATACAATATTTACAAATTACAGATTTAAATTAAAACCTACAAAAATCATTTGTAATATGTCCTAAGACAACGAAACCAATGTTTTTTGATTTTTTATAGTTTTATGAGAAATAAACTAAATAAAAACTAACTAAACTAAGAAACTAAAATAATAACTCTAACTACAAATCTAAACTATGCATATATCTATCTAAACTACTTACTATACTAACAAATTAACTATCAAATAACAAATAACACACTGACCTGAAGAAATGCTCTAGGTTTGTCCTGTATGCAATGATTGTCTTAGCTGATCGGAGGGAGGAAAACCGCACCCGATTCTCTGTAAGCTTCTTGTAAACAAGTAGAAACTGTGCTCTTCAAATATCAATGACAGGACAAACAAGACATAAAAAATTACAACAATCTTATAATTTACAAATCTTCACATTCAGATAAATCCTTATGCAAAATTTGTACATAATAATTCAATTAATGGTAAGATAAACCGGTATTCATTAAACTGAACTAGAGTAATTGTTGTGTTTTTAAATAATAAAAGAGATCGGATATGGATAACACATTAATCAAGTCACATCAACCTACAATGGATTACAATAGCTAAAGTAGTCTATAATCAACTGCAAACTGATATGAATAAAACTTGAAACAAAAGTTTGATATATTGAAAGCGAAAGCTGTTACAAAACATCAACTTTCATCTCAGTCTGTATCATAAATCCATAGTCTGGCTCTCCCACAGTGAGGATGATCATTATTACAAAAAATAACAAGTATTTAAAGACCTCCCACAGGGTAAAACATCCCCGTGGGAATTATCAAAACAATTTACACAAATCTGGGAAAATATCCCAAGTTTCTGACTCAAGCTAACAACCTAAGACAAAACCAAATTCAAAGTATCTCCTAAACTACCACAACATGCCCAATTAATCATTGTAATTCGTATGCACCTGAAAGAAGACAAAAATAGACAAGTTTAGAGGATATTTTATTGATAAAATTGTCAAAAATCTAATTTCTAAGACTAGCTACACAATCTTATGTTTATGTAGCTGGTCTAAATTTAACACAGAATCGTTTTAAAACCAATTCGAATCCTAAAGAATTATATTCAAAATTTTAAACCAATATTTGATTGCTAATTAGAAACCAAACAAATCATTCAAATCAAGAACTGTTATGCTAATTTGAGAGCAAACAAGATTGTGATCAATCGAATGATAACAGAGATACATGTATTATGTTCAATTTGTTATTGCAATTTCAGGTAAACAAAATTGCTTAGATAACTCGACAACAATGAAATCGTTTTCATGAACCAATTGAAATCAACACAAACAGTAACCAGCTAAACAAATTTTCCATGCAATAGTTTATGTCGCTTCAGCCATCAACAAAGTCATTGTCGAATCCAAATGAAATCAACAGGATCATTTTTAAAATTGATATAACTATATTAAACACATACAAACGATCATGCTAATCGTGGCACACAACAATCTATTTGCAAATCAAATCGAACAAGAATGAATCGAAACAGTTTGGAGTCAACAAAATCGTTATGAATCAATACAGTTTCCACGATTTTAGAAAATAGATTTTTTTTTTGCACATGTCGAAGGTAATCAAAATCAAATGAGAATATTGGTTCAAGACAAAACAGAGTCATTCTTGGTAACTTGAAATCAACGAGGTTGTTTTGATTTTGTTAGGAACAAACGAAACCAATCGAAATCAAACCAAATCGATTATCCTAAATCAAATGAACAGAATTGATTCAAAAACAAAACAAACCGAATAAAAAACCAATCAATTACTTACACTAAACTGGGCACGACAAAATCGCATAACCAAATCATAGCTATATTTGAGTTTAGTAAAACGAATCTACTGTACAGGATCGACAACATAACCATTTTGATGATCAAACTATGACAGAATCATTTCAAATGTATTAAAACGAACAGAGCTAACTTGAAAGCAAAACCGAATCCTTTATATTAATTCAATCAAACTTACAAAGCAAAATTCATATCAAAATTCATACCTGGGCAATCAGAAAACAACTCGGTCATGATAATTTGGAATTGACGAAGGCTGTTGCAGCTTCAACATTCCTGAAAACAATCGAGCCAATGGTTTTCTGTTTCTTGTCGTTAGTCCGTAGCCTATCTTTCTCCTTGGCCAACATTGTCACCTGTTCTTCTAATGCTTTGATATTTGATTGTAATAGGGGAACGTCAGCGTAATAACGCTCTAGCCAAGCGTTACATTGGATACATGATGATTTCTCAGGCTTCGATAACATAGGCGAGGGTTTGTGTAAGACACCAAGGGTTTCATTGTGCAACTTGATTCCCGGGTAATTTGGGTTGTTTCTTAGGAACGGGGCAAAATTAGATACATAGTCGTAGGGTTTCTTGGAACATAATCCATGGGAATAGGGATACTCTTCAGCTAGGAAATGCTCGATATCGGAGTCCGAGTCCTTGATCAACACTATGGGATTTTGATCAATGTTTGGCTTAGGTTTATTTTGGGCAAGTCTCGATATCAATCGATCATTTTTCTTACCCTTGCTCTCGACAATAGGATTACCCTTGACTTTCTTACTCACAGGCTTCTTGACAACCTCAATCTTGTCTGTTATGATGTCAGGTAGGTTGATGTCAGGGCACACTGAGGGTTTGGTAGGGGGTAGGAGGATATGGAAAGGAACAGGTGGCTCGACCATAGTCTCACTAACTACAGCCTTATCGATTTGGACAGACTCTGAATCAACAAAGCCATTTCGAGATAGAAAGGCTTGCCAATTATCGCCGTGAAGGTTTAAATGGTGGATGACGATGAGTCTAATCAAGCCGTGATGAAACAAGCTGCTATCAACCTTCTCACGTTTGAACCTCTTAGACATCTTGTAAAGACTACACAAGAAGTAATGCGGCATGTTCAAAGGATAGCCCATGAAATTCATCAACAACCGGAGGTGATAGAGAAAAACCAAGCCATACCGACCTTCACAGGTCACAAATTGTTTAACAATTACCAAAAGGTCGTGCCACCTGGGTTTGAGGGTAGAAATAGGCATACCTTTATCACATGATGTAACCTTTCGTGATACAAATAGCAAAGGCCATGACACCTCGTCGACTTTGGAGTTTTTAAACCATCGCTGGCCTGTAGCTGCTAGTCCCGTAGCCGAGCTTATGAATTTCTCATTCAACTCGAGCTGACTGTCACCGATTTTATCCCTACACCCGTCAAAGGTGAGGGAGAATTGTTGGGCAACAAAAAGATTGAAACCCTCGAATCTCTGTATAAACACCAGCCAACCATTGTCTTCTAAATCCTTTCGGGCATTATCGAATAACAACAGAGCTTGGATACCATTCGGCTCTATGCGAACCACCAGTGCCATAGACAGGATCAAACGGTGAGCAGGGTGAGGGGCTAGGGTTTGAACAGAGTATACGCAGGGGAAAAATTTTCACAGGCTTACCCAAAAACTAGCAAAGGTGAACTGGGATAGGGGGGAAACATTAATGACAGAACGTGCGAAGGTGGTGGAGCTATTTCGGCCCATGCAGAACAGTCATTACCCACAGTACAACCGTCGATGCATATAACTATTCAAATCACAATGAATATGTGTTGAAAACTATGCCATTCAATCAACCGATGAATATGTGGTAAGTGGACCAAACGTTTGCGCGAGCAATAGTCATAGTTTCAAAACCAAAGCAATAAATCAAAATCACACCAAGGGTTTGATTATACGAACTATGTGTTGTATGAAACGATTTATACCAAAGATCTTACCACAACACAAATATGTTTTCATGAAACCAATGTGTCAAGGGAATCGATCAAAGAACATATAAATCAAATCACCAGTGCTTCACAAACTCGATGAAAAGAGTATCCTCACAGTCTTGTAAAATGAAATCATATTAACAAATAAGAATGCCAAAGGAATAAGGATCTTGGAGTCTTGTCAGTTGTATAACGATAAATAAATTGGAAACGCAATGAACATAGAGACAAGAGTGATCATAACAATCCAACGACATTTTTAATATGACTTCGAATTCAAAGTTTTCACGCTTGCAGTCGTGAAAAAAAGGACAAGGGAAAGTGAGAAAACGCATATAAAATAATAGTGTCATTTTATTCCAAGGTTGTGACTAAAATCAAAGTTTGAAAAACTCTGGTGTAGGCAGCTTATAAGGACAGTATAAAAATGTGAATTGGCTGCCAACAATGGCGACACACTGGTAGAAGCAGTTGTCTCTGCCAAAAGAACAAATTCAGATTAGGATAATGAGAAAAATTCTAATTAAAAAACAACAACCAGAAAATCGTGTAAACATCATCATTAACCAAATATTCCAGCAGTGTTTAAAGGATTTGCAGACGGTTATATTATCCCTTCCAAGTGTTAATTTCAAACATCATGGAATCTCTTTCGCACATCATCGGGTTGGTGTTTCACAAAATATACAATCCTTAATCTCTCTTATTCATCCCCGCCACCTTCACACTTCTTTCTAAGTATACAATTAGTAAGATTTAATGGTAACAACTCATTACGTAGGAACCGTAGAAATTGTCATTAATCAACGAAAGAATCGAGGAGATCTCCCATTGAAACACATTAAAACAAGATTTTCGGAGGGTTATATTATCCCTTCCAATTGTTCATTTCAAACATCATTTCGAGCAAACAGATGCTCTCATCAACTTATGGTAGCAGCTCGACAACAGTTTTGTGGATATACAGTAAACACCTTCGAGCATGATAACCAAAACTTCTAGTTTTCTAGTGCATATTTTTACTACTCATCTGCTTCCACCCAGAAGGAAGTAAGGATATGGTCCCTTGGTGCACTGAGAGATATATTTCAAGCCAAATAATTACAAGGCAACCCCCCCTGTGTTTATTTGTTTTATAACCCTATAAACGTGTATATCCTACCCCCCTATGTTCATTTGTTTTGTAACCTTATAAACGTGGATATCCTGCATTCGCTCTATATATCCATCGCCTGCTCCACATTTCAAGGATTTTGCAGAAAAGAATGAAAGAATGGTTAGCGCAGAGGTTGATGCGGTCGATTTCGAGCCAGAAGAAGATGATGTGATGGACGATGATATGACGATTGATGATGGTAATGCAGACAATGTTCACACTCCTAAGCCCAAATTGAAATCCACCATAACGATGGGCACTTCCCATCTCGACAATGGTGGCCCTAAGAAGACCAAAGGAAGGGGTTTAAGAGAATAAATTGACGTTGAATGCAATAGCCACTTTGCAACACAAGAGTTTGAGTCTCTTGACTCAGATTGCGGTCCTGGCCCTCATAGATGTATCCTTTCCTTTCATTTTAAGGGTTTTGGATTAGGGTTTGGATTTGTCCCTGGTGCAGGTTGTGTCTCTAAAGTCTTTGAATGTAAGGAGATGGTCTCTTGGTGCACTGAGAGATATATTTCAAGCCAAAGAATTATTCAATTGCGAGACCAGTCTCATGTTTCTTTGTCACCTCAGGTCTTTCGCAAGATGTTGAAATTGCCCGAGCCAACACTAATCTTTAGAGGAGAATATTGAAAGGAGTTCCTAAAAAATCATGATAATCAATTTTGTATGCATGTTGAAGAGCTTGTCTATACCTTCTACATGTTGTTTCACTAGATGAACAACACATAATTGTATGCATGTTTTTTTTTTGTAACTCCTCTACCTGTATTTATGAAAAGTATGTTCAATGCTTCGGTGAAAAGAACCCAATCCAATGTCTATGGATAAATATATATTACCCACTATTTTTCTTATAGATTTACTATTAAAAATTGCCTTGGAATCTTGATTGGGGCTTCTTTGTTGGATTTAACACCTCTTCTTGTTTGCATGGTTAGATAGTCTCGTAATTCTTAAATATTGTATTGACTCAAGTAATTTGATCAAATATTAAGCATGGAAAAATTATGTGACAATGCATTGTGTCAATCACATGAGGCTTCAACGGAAAGATAAATGAATTTCACACATAGTTTCAAACCAACATTCAATTCCATTTGTAATGTAGATAGAACATAGCAACACCAATTCACAACGCAGGAGGTGGGGCCCTACCCAAGAAGTTTTGTTCTCATCTCAACCTTACTGAGAGAATGATCTCTTATTTCCATCTTGATTCCTTGATTCCTTCACTCGAGAAGGAAGCATATTATTGGTTGTCCATCCCCTCACCTCTATTTGAGCACTTTTACTTTATTAATGAAATTACCAAAATTCTTCTTTGCAAATATTTTGAAAAAAAATGATATATTCTAGATGAAGTCAAATGGGGCTATGACATCAACCACAAAATTAAAATTCAAGTTCATCCTTGTTATACTTACAGTCAAGTTGAAAGTACAATAAGTTTATTTCAACAACCCTCCATTAATTTCTCTATAGCTTTTCGATGCTTCTCTTATGCAAAAACATCCTGGAAAGTATAACTATGACTCACTTTATCTATTCTTTGATTGAAGAGCCTATAGAGATATCTAATTGAATTCATAGTTAATGTTTCTCCTAAAGTATGCACCTGAGTTCTAAAGGGAAGAGCTAGGCCACCGAGAGTTTGGAGTGGTTGTTATTTTGAATTTGTTGGTGAGTTTAAGGTTGTTTCACCAAGACAAAAGCATGGTCAAATTGGCAAGATGATATGGATGAGGGTTATCCTTGGCTGGTAGTAGAGTAGTGACAAACAAGTGAAATAATAGAGGTAAAAACAAAGGGAAACAACAAACCATTCAATAAATAATCTGTTGCAAGAAGTTTAATACTTAAAATAATATTTCAAGGCATTAAACAATGCATCAAAAATTACAATTACTCCCATGGGTTGCAATAAAAATAAATCTTCATCAAAGCATTAGCTGAGGCACCCCATTCACCTTAAATGACCAATCGACCAATCTACCAAATCGACCTCCCTATTATTGGATCAACAAAGATGAATATTATGGGATCATAATTTTTTTGTGTGTGAGAATTGAATTGGAAAAAAATGTTACTTATTCTAGTTTTTTTAAGGCCTTATCACAGTAAAAATGAAAAATTATGCTAACCCACTGTTATCTACAAAAGCCAAACATCAATAGCGCCTGTAAATAAACTATACATAGTTATAGCCAAAAATCAAGTTATAGTTTATGTTTGCATTCTCTCACACCCTTTTTAATGATACAAACACAATACAAAACGAGTATGTGAATAAAATATTGGACTAGAAAATGATGATTTGGCAACAATGTCTCTTGTTTGAGACCAATTCCCGCTTCTGAAAATTGCCCTCCCCTTTTCTATTTTCCCACTCTCTTTTATCCCCTTCATTTCCCTCTTATATACTTAACCGAATTTCCCTTTCTTTTTCTCCTCTACTTTCTTTTTCTGGTTACTTAGTTGTTTTTCTGAAAATGTCTAAGTGCATGGATTGGCAGACTCACAGTTTTACATTTCCACTCATGCTTGTATATCATGACTCTGACCCACCACTTTTGCATTCCATACTTAGCCACTTTTTCGATCGCGGGTTCTTGGGAAGGCATGCTCTAGATTTCACTTCCATTGTTTTGTGACCTACAAACAACACCCATAGTTCCGTGATATACAAATTGACCGATGGACTCCCCCATCATGCCCTCTTCCGTGTTACAAATTTTGCACTCAAAATTTTCGAGACATACAATTTGACTGTTGGGACCTCACATCTCTTGAGAATCCCTTATCACCCTATTTTCAAGCCCAACTGACATCTTTATATACTTAGCCATTTCTTGGAATATCTTTTGTGGATCATTAGGTTGGAGGGTTCACAAAATCTCCAATTCTTAATCATCGTTCCCCGTGCCCGCCACCTTCACACTTCTTTCCAAGTATGCAACTAGTAATCTTTAATGCTAAAAACTCATCATGCAACAACCATAAATATTGTCATTAATGAGCAAAAGGCTCAAGGAGACAGTCACACTGACTATCCCTACACAACTTGTCCATAAACATGCAAAAAATATCTTGCCAGGTAATGGGATATCCATTACAAATTTTAATATATTACCAAAAATGAGTTCGACCGACCACTTCCCCATTCCATACTTAGTCACTTTTTTGATTGCAGGTTCTCGGAAAAGCGGGCTCAAGATTGTGCTTCCATTGTTTCATGACCTACAAAATGCACCCGAAGTTCCATGATATACAAATTGACCATTGGACTGCCCCATCATGCCCTCTTCTATGTTACACATTTTTCACTCAAAATTTATGAAACATACAATTTGACCGTTGGGCCCTGACCTCTCCTGAGTATCCCTTGTGACCTATTTTGAAGCCCGACCGACTACTTTCCATACTTAGACATTCCTTAATTTCTCTTCCCCGTGCCCTCCACCTTCACACTTCTTTCTAAATATGCAATTAGTAAGCCTTAATGCTAACAACTCATCATGCAGGAACCGTAAATATTGTCATTAATTAGCGAAAGGATTGAGGATATCTCCCATTAATATGCATTAAACCAAGATTTGTAGAGGGTTATATTATCCCTTATGAGTCTTCATTTCAAACATCATGGAATTTCTTTCGTGTTGATATTATGGTAGCTGCGGGAGGTATTTGCCTCCACGTGTAAACCTGACGAGAATAGAATACTCTGGGAAGCAAGAAGAAACCCTAATGAGTTGGCTAATAACCCTAGAAGACATGTTGGCTCAAGAATATAACTTGTATTAGGTTATTAGCCTCCAAGAGAAGAAGTCGGCCAAAAGAAATAATATATACTGAACAGACAGATACCCAGAATGAGAAGTCGGCCTAAGAAGTTAGCCAGAATTACTATAAATACAGGAGGCCAATCTTCATTATGGTAGGTAGTCTCATAATTGTAGAGAAGCACTTGTGCGCACTGCAGTGCCCAGTTTTGTGTGCATGTTTGGAGGAGAGTTTCCATTGCAGCTACTGCAACTAGCAGATCACGTTTGGATTGGACTATCTCTTGGTTAGGGTTTGGGCTATCTGATCAACTCTTGTTGGTGCACTATCCTTGGGGAAAGGAGCGCTACCCTTTGTTTGGCTATCTAACCTAGGGTTTGCTTCCAGAGTTATTCTCTGTCAAGGTTCAGGTGCTCGGAGGGTGGCTTTGGCCTATGGTTGGGTGACAATAGAGATATTGTCAATGGTAAAACGAGGACATCCATTATATTCTAACATTTTGTGGGTCGTCGGGTTGGTGGGTTCAAGAAATCTCCAAATCTTAATTACTCTTGGTCATCCCCATCACCTTCTCACTTCTTTATAAGTATGCAATCAATAATCTTTAATGCTAACATCTCATCATGCAGGAACCGTAGATATTTTCATTAATGAGTGAAAGGATCGAGGAGATCTCCCATTCACATACATTGGACCGAGATTTGTGGAGGGTTATATTATCCCTTCTGAGTGTTCATTTCAAACATCGTTTGAAGAAAACAAACGTTCTTGTCGACTTATGGAAGCAACTTGACAACAGTTCTATGGAGATATAGTGAACATATTTGGGCGTGAGGACCATAACTTCTAGTGGTCCAGGGCATATTCTTACTACTCATCCCCTTCCACCCAGAACAAAGTAATTTGGACCTATGAAATTTCTCATGCAGATTGTGTCCCTGAAATCTTTGATTGTAAGGAGGTGATCTCTTGGTGTGCCGAGATACATATTTGAAGACAAATAATTATTCCACTGTGGGACCACTCTCCTGTTTCTTTGTCACCTCAGGTCTTCCACAAGATGTTGATATTTTCGGATCCAACATTGACCTTCAGAGGAGAATACTGCAAGGAGTTCTTAAAAAAGCATGATAACGGGTTGGACCTCTTACCCTAGTTCCTGGAAGAACTGACGATAGTTCCTGAAGATATCACAAGGTTGCAAGTTAGTTCATTTAGAAATCCATTCTAGGAAAATGCTTGGTTGTTTACGAGGATAACATAACAAGAATCCAAAACAAGCATTTCCTGCATGATTCTTTATATTCTATATTTCACGGTCAAGGAACAAGCCATTTTTTATTGGGGGAAGTTGATTTCCATTGAAATCTGTTCCCAATTGTCATGATTCAAACATGAGAAGAAATTTTATATGTCATCCTACTTGGTTTTCACGATAGCACATTCTTGTCCATTTCCAAAATTGTCTATGTCCAAGAAGGTAAATTGTGAATTCGACCTAGTAACCTTCTCGAGGCACAAGGCCTCCCATTGTATTTATGAGGTTTTTAATGACTTTGTCTCACTTTTCAAAGATTTATTGTTAGGAAATGATGCTCCTTGGATGTCTAACCGGGCAACCAAGTTTTTGGAGAAGAAGGGGACACTTGAACAAATGGATAATTACAGTGTAATAATGATTTTTGGCTCCAAGGAAAATCCTACTTTCCTTCCATTTCACATTACAAATATAATGTTTGTTACAAAAATATCAAGGAAATACAACTATTGGTTGCATTGTTTCCATGAGAAGAGAAAAAAATAGTTCATTCCTCTACCTTGGAAAGTCAGGGACTTCATGTTCAGGAACATCAATAATATTGACGAATTTGCAGGCCATTTCAACAGCTTGAACCTAAGATATGTTGAAATACTGAGAGGGCTTGACCCTAATGGTATTTTTTTAGAAAATTTACTAGCAGTTGGCTTCAACAATTCTTTTATCCATAAACTCTTGAATGAAGACATAGACAATGACGAGAACACTCCTGCTCCTGACACTGGTGACCTAGAGACATTTCAAAGCACCAATGAATTGTACAAACAATGGGGAAAAGGCCCCGATGAGAAGAGTATCCAATCCCCAGCTACCACTCCCAAGAGTATGACATCCTGGAGCATCGCTCCAATGGCCCACCCCAATAAGAAAGAAATCCATAATTCTTCAAACAGAGGAGGAGATAAAAACCCTCCTCTAGGTAAAATTAATAGTTCTCACAAGCTTCCCGTGAGGAAGAAGAGAAAAAACATTGTGTAAGAAGCGGAAGAGCTCGGAACTGAAAGTGAAGACATGGAACTTGAGACTGATCTTGAAAACGTATTCCCTAATGTTGATCATCCCGGGGACACGATCCACCATAATCCCCTAATGGAAATAATTGAGACCGATATTTTTTACGAAGATGAATCCTTCGTATTCTAGAGCATTGTTTTTTACAACGAATCTAAAAATTTAATTATTTAAAAGAGATATGTAAGAAATAAGAAAGGGAAATTTTGTTCATAGATTAACCTAAGGAACATGCAGCCTTCCCAAATCTCTCGAATTCACTGAGAAACCATATATGCTCTTGATGATTCCATTGAAGGCATTGATATGGAGAATGCCAAACTGAAGGAACGAATCAAGGAATTGGAGGAATCTTTGATTCCTATCCCATTGCTTGCCAGTCCTTTAGAAATAACTGTGCCTGCCACCCCTCCAGCCAAGTTAAAAGGATCCTCCATCCTCCTCACATCGTGTAGAGGCTATGTGGAGAAGAATATCAAGAAAATAATGGAGCTAATTACTGAATCCTGGGAAACATCAAAAAGTATAACTTCCTTTGGAACGAGGGCACATGCCTTCCAGGAATATTTGCAGGCGTATTGAAAAAATGAAGAAGGTTTCTATCTAGATATGGTTGTCCCTTTTGGCATCAATGTCACTAACATGACATAAATGAAAAGAAGAGAAGAATATCTCCCCTCCCCAAACCAGATCAAACAATTAAATGCATGTTGGAAAGATAAAGTTAAGAACCTACAACTCAATGTCCTATCATGTGAACAAGTTGTATCAAAGAAAGAAGAATTATTCAGAAAGCTGATCGAAATAGAATTAGTAGGAAGTACCAACGAGGTCCAACACCCCAAATTAATCCTCAACTCCTTGTTCTTAACCAAGCAATCCTTCGATGAAGAAGTTGATATTTTTAATGGGTTGTCTTTATAAAAGTTTTACAACATCCTTGAATATGACGTGGACAACTGGCTAGTGGACTATTCGGTAAAAAATCAAGAAATTGAACAGGCTCTGTGTAATCTTTCTATCGATCTAAGGGAATTATAAAGTGATATTTTCAACATAAAAATCTGGAATGAGATCAACGTGGCCCCCATGAGAAGCTACATTGAAGAATGGCTCCAAATGGAAATCGACAAGCTCATCGATGAAGGGAAACAAGCGGTTGGCATGATTCCAGTAACCGTCGACGAGAGCAATAAAAAGACATCAGCAAGAAAATAGTAAAGGGGGAGAGAGATACCATCATAGTAAGTCTATACTGATCACATCATGTTTTCTTTATCAAACCAATTATTCCACCTCTTCAAATAGACATGTCTAACCAAAGAATGATAACATCCAATTTGTTCTTTTCAGGTCTTGTTGTCTATCATCGCCCACTTCTTCTTTCTACAATCCTATTTCTTGTACTCATTTCTTCTATGGTCCGCAGGAGCCCCAATCCCAGTCTGTATGACAAACACATTTAAATTTCGAGGAATATGTAACAAACATTATTATTTTTTGAGAAATTTCAAAGAAAACTATTTCGAGAACAATCTCGACGGTGCCTTGTAACCCTGTTTTCGGAATGCAAAGTTAGTTCTCTTTATGTATGTCGGACATCTTCTTTTATTTTTATGTGCTCAAAAATATTTATCTTGAACTATGTTGGATGGCAGGAAATTGTGTTTATTTAATTTGAATGTTTTATGTGTGATTCTTGGTCTTATTTTCTTGGAACCTTTATTTCAAAAAACAAAAAAAACATTTTCTATCGTTTTGTATTGCTTTAATTCATTATAATAGACTTTATCTAAGTCCCACATTTGAACTATACACGCCCTGATAAAAAATTAAAGAGGAATACCACATCTATAAAAACGCCATAGGATTGGCATCCTCGTTACGTTGTCATTTTGGTCCTAACATATTGAAGGGTGAACAGACTTCTAAATACATGTGCAAGAATATCTGCATAAATAAAAACCTTCAAATTTTTTTATCATTGCCAAAAAAAATCAACTGGATATACATGTTACAAATATATCAGTTGGTACTATACTGAACTATCATATGCATCTTACAAATATTTCAGTTGGATAGGCATGTTACAAATATTCCATCTTCCTGGAGAGAAATTGCAGATCAACCTCTGCAAAGTGGGCTTGTTGTTCACGGAAAAAAGTTTCAGAAAAAAGGCATCTTCCTCTGTCTCGACACCTTTTTCTCACACAGTTTAAATTAACTTCAATGCGCTAAAAACTCATGAAAATAAACAATCATGTTAGGTGTGTCTTCATATATAGAAAAAACTAACAAACACAAAGGTCACACAAGAAGATCAAAGAATCTTCGACACTGAACAAATTTTCAAAAAAAATTATAAGGGTTTTTTTTCCACCACATATAACTTTATTTATCCTAGAACATATAGAGACAGAGAAATAAATGATCTATTTAATATAATGAAATGCATGTTGCTTACTTTCCATGGGAAAAATTAAAGAATTGACTATGGAAATTGAAGTTAACTCTAAATATTGGGATGAAATTCAGTTGTAAGTATACAAAGATCATTATAAATGAATTTTATAAATACATTAAAGAGATAAAACTTACAACGTAGGGACACAAATTTCCAATATGGCAAGTCAAACTCCAACAATATATCAAGTTACAAGTGATGGCGATATCTGTTCTTTTTAATAGCTATGTGCTACATGGTAATAGGAAAAATTACGGAATCTTATTAAGAAAATAAAATCAAGATAGATTATGCAAAACACAATATAATTAGAATGAGAATACTTTCAAAAACTAAATGGTTTCAATGCCAAAATTTCTCTAGGAGATTAACGCTAGGATGTCTTGTCTTTCCAAAATGAATGTGAGCCATCAATCAGTTTCCAATGTGCGATCTGGGCAACCCCAACACTTTAGTGTCCCTGCTAAATTTTTACCAACCTGGAAATTTTATAACTCCCCTAGCCATATTTAATGATGGAACAAATTTCTCACAAAGTGAATTTCTCCCTAATTAGTTGTTGACCCGATATTAATATAATATTATTGTTAACTAATTTGGGAATTCGAGACTTCGGGATTCGGGGGAACTATGTTTAAGGAAAACTCCCAGAGTGACATTCTCTTGGAGTCATGTAGCAGCCTAATGTCTTATGGATGATGTGTCGCAGAGTGCCACGTGTCCTTTTCTACATGGATACCACCTATCATGCCTGATGCTTGCCATGTGTTCGCAACAGTTTCCATGTGTCTCCAGTACTTTGGGCTTCTCATTATCCCATGGTCCCTCCATACATGTGAATTTATTCCCATTCCAACCCGACAGGGACTACACTACCCTGCAACACTTGTTTTTTCAAGATTTTGTGAAATATCTTGGTTGTCGAGATCTCAAGCTCTTTGTCTCTATTTCTGTTTTGTTTCTCCAAATTAATAAATATTTTCTGATCTTTACATTTTTAGATTGGACCATATAAAACCAAAAATCCAGGTGCTATGATATACAGCCTAGCATCCAAGTACATCCAAGTGCTTATTGACGAAGACAGTATACAACCAAGAATCCGGGTACTTATTGAGGAAGGTGTCGCTCTATAAAATTCGTGGCCACTCCATTCATTCCCTTCATTCTATTTTGGTCCTGGCTTCTTGGAGTGCATGCTCTATACCAGTTCAACATATTAAGCAATTAGAGCTTCGAAGGTACCATTTGCTTAGAATTTATGTTT
Organism: Picea glauca; assembly: GCA_000966675.3. Taxonomy (NCBI): domain Eukaryota; kingdom Viridiplantae; phylum Streptophyta; class Pinopsida; order Pinales; family Pinaceae; genus Picea; species Picea glauca. Next base: position 807,897 of record JZKD02S0710944.1, on the reverse strand, counting down.
AGGGTTTTGCGAGAGATCTTCTCTTTTTTTATATGTGATGTATAAGACTTGAAATGTATGCATTATGCTTTGCTATAAATATATTGTTTACTAAGATTGGTAGTAATGCTTGTTCTTGGGTTTGAAAGATGGAAAGATTTCTTGGAAAGTTCATCAACTCTAGAGTTTAGCTTCCTCAAGCTTATGGTGAAAGGACAACCATTCAAAATCTTGAGCATGATGTTCCTTAAAATATTTGACAGCTAAATATTTTGTAAATTAACTCCACTCTAATATATCACAAACATATTTATTTTAATTATGGATATATTAATGTTAGAAAAAAAATGAGAGAATGAGATAAAAATTTAATTACCGATATATTAATTCTGTGTGAAAATAAAAATAAAAATAAAAATGAGAGAATGAGATAAAAATTTAAAATGATTCCATGTATAAAATTTGGTAGCACCCTAATGTAGTGGCCATCCACTCTCTATTATTTATTTTCCACATTGTTTCTGTAAGGGAGTTTGGGAAGAATTGAATACATGTAATAACTTTTGTTTTTATTATAGACTTGGAAAAATTTATTAAGTCATTCACCTTTGTTTCATCATCTTTTCTCCCACTAAATGTTACTAAATGTGATGGTCCTAAAAACATTTATTATTTGATTTTTTTGGGGGAGGGTGGGAGAGGGGAACATTAATAGATAATTTTTATTAATAATAAAATTTATCTATTAATACCCCCTAATAATAAAATTTATCTATTAATACCTTCTCAACAATATTAATACCCCTCAATAATAGGTAGGAATGAGGCTAGATATTAATTAAGATATTCAGCCAGAAAGTATTATTCGGGACTAGTTATTTTTTTTATCTTGAATTGGTGACTTTTCACCACTAGTAAATACATATGTTCATAGATGTGCATAGTAAATTCATTAATTAGATAAATTATTCAAATATTTAATTTTTATGTTGAATTTAATTATTTTGTAAATTTGAGGCTTAAAAAGTGCATTTTAAAGAAACTAATAAAATAAAAGATATGAATTCTCAAGAATATGGAGCCTATGGTGCCTGTTACTAATTGTGCAATTTCTTGATCTCAGTTGTTGACATCTTAAGCTCTACGTCTCTATTTCTGTTTTATCTCTCCAAATTAATATTATTTGATTCAAGGGAGCTCAGGATACACTCCAAATTAATATTATCTGATTCAGTTATTGCAACTAATCTATCCAATCCCTTATGATTATGGTTTCTTGGTTTTAGAAAAATCTTATTCTATTTAAATATTTTTTTATGAATAAAATTTATTTTTCTTCACTTCTATATTATCTTATATTTATGTTATCTAAAGTTTCTTTTATTAAATTTAACATTAAAATATAAGAATTATTTTTTATTTTATGAATTTGAAATTCTTCATTTCTATTGCTTGAACACATTGATATGACTCTTTTTATGTGGTTTTAATAGGTATAGTGACTATTTTTATGGAAATCTCGGGGCACTAGAATTATACTCAATTACTCAAATCTGGAGTTCCAATAATTTTTGGCCAAATTTCAGTAAAAATTGATCGAAAAATATACTCTTAAAAACTCCAAAAAGTCTAAAGTTTAGACTACATGATTTTTATGTGGTTTTAATAGGTATTGCCGGATTACAATATTTAATTAAAAAGTTAAAAATTAAAAAAATCCCACAAAGTGCCACCTAGTTGTTATAATGTTATTAACCCCCTAACCCTTGAGACATCATCTCCTAGAGGTCACCTACCCAATTCAACCACTTTCATCACTTTCTCCCTAAGTTTCTAGCCTAATTTCCCTTCAGTCACGTTTGTCCTTCCTCAAGCCTATGACTGATCCTAGAAGCTCCATTTTTTGGACTTGGTTGCAATGGATGAGACCTTCCTTTGATTTCTCCGGGTTTAGTCTCGAGAAGGCTTCCATTATGAGCCTGAGGATCTTATCCTATTAAAGATATGGCCTTATCTCTAAAGACCAATAAGAACAAAGCCATTTCCCATGGGACAAAAAGGAAAGAACTAACGAGGTTACTCTGGCATTTTTGTGGTAATGCTTGGGCAAGGAGCTTGGAAGAAGGAAATATCTTTAGTTTACATCTGTAAGTTGTGATATTTTTCACTTGATTAATAGAAGATATGTTGTATATTTCCCTCTAATTGATTGTTTGTGTAAGTTCATGTATTCATTGATAGAGGATTGGTATGATTGTGTGTCATGACATATTATCAAGTCTAGGAGCATCCTTTTTTCATGTCTATATCTATGTCTTAGGTATAGGAAGAACCTAAGGGAGCTTAACTTCTGCAGGGTGTAAAATCCCTACAACAGATTGGCGACCATACTGGGGAGATCGCCCTTTATGTGATTTTCTTCCTTTTTTATGTTCTTTCTTTCTGAGATCTTTACCGATTAAAATGTCATGATCTAATTGTTAGCCTTTGTTGTACTCTTTCCCGATTCTAGTTGAAGAAACCTTTACCTTCGATCTGATAGATCTCATCCTAGATCTAACATTTTCCCATTTCTTTGTCAAGGTCGTGACTTCCCAGTGTACACAGAGTGACCCAAGCCTACTGGTTGTGACTTTCCTTCCTTGGAGCAATGACCATCCCTACTTCCAAGTCTACCAGGAGCGACCATACCTTTTGGTCGCACTGTTCCTCTTACTAGATCACAACCTGATTTCACTCTCTCTCTCTTCATGGAGCAATATGTTGATTATTTGGGTTTCTTGTCATTGATTTCAATCCTTGAAGAAAGTCCGGTAGTGAATTTTGGTAGCACAAAGGTTTGGGTAATGGACCCAAGTTTGTTTGATGGATAATGGTATGAGTTTTGATATATTTGAAAGTAAAAATATTTTAGATGGACAATACATGTCATGCCATTTACGGTGGTATGTGGAATGTCACATAACTCCTCATGGTTAGAGAGTTATGGCCATGTGAAGTTAGAGAACCCTCATGAGTCATCTAGAAGCCCCAAAAGGTCAAAATAGTCAAAGTGTTTGCAAAGACGAAACTATTTAAATAATAAAGTGAAGTGATGAGTGTACTATAAGTCAAAGAGGATGAATTTTTATTTATTTAAATAATAAATTTAATGGAGAAATTACTAAGTGGACAAGTGGTTAGAAGTGGGTTAACCCTAAAATAAAGAAAGTGGGTTAAGATGGTTAAAAGGTAACCCCTTGAG
>JZKD02S0710944.1:787183-804624 GCA_000966675.3 Picea glauca | reverse complement strand
GGTCAAGGAACAAGCCATTTTTTATTGGGGGAAGTTGATTTCCATTGAAATCTGTTCCCAATTGTCATGATTCAAACATGAGAAGAAATTTTATATGTCATCCTACTTGGTTTTCACGATAGCACATTCTTGTCCATTTCCAAAATTGTCTATGTCCAAGAAGGTAAATTGTGAATTCGACCTAGTAACCTTCTCGAGGCACAAGGCCTCCCATTGTATTTATGAGGTTTTTAATGACTTTGTCTCACTTTTCAAAGATTTATTGTTAGGAAATGATGCTCCTTGGATGTCTAACCGGGCAACCAAGTTTTTGGAGAAGAAGGGGACACTTGAACAAATGGATAATTACAGTGTAATAATGATTTTTGGCTCCAAGGAAAATCCTACTTTCCTTCCATTTCACATTACAAATATAATGTTTGTTACAAAAATATCAAGGAAATACAACTATTGGTTGCATTGTTTCCATGAGAAGAGAAAAAAATAGTTCATTCCTCTACCTTGGAAAGTCAGGGACTTCATGTTCAGGAACATCAATAATATTGACGAATTTGCAGGCCATTTCAACAGCTTGAACCTAAGATATGTTGAAATACTGAGAGGGCTTGACCCTAATGGTATTTTTTTAGAAAATTTACTAGCAGTTGGCTTCAACAATTCTTTTATCCATAAACTCTTGAATGAAGACATAGACAATGACGAGAACACTCCTGCTCCTGACACTGGTGACCTAGAGACATTTCAAAGCACCAATGAATTGTACAAACAATGGGGAAAAGGCCCCGATGAGAAGAGTATCCAATCCCCAGCTACCACTCCCAAGAGTATGACATCCTGGAGCATCGCTCCAATGGCCCACCCCAATAAGAAAGAAATCCATAATTCTTCAAACAGAGGAGGAGATAAAAACCCTCCTCTAGGTAAAATTAATAGTTCTCACAAGCTTCCCGTGAGGAAGAAGAGAAAAAACATTGTGTAAGAAGCGGAAGAGCTCGGAACTGAAAGTGAAGACATGGAACTTGAGACTGATCTTGAAAACGTATTCCCTAATGTTGATCATCCCGGGGACACGATCCACCATAATCCCCTAATGGAAATAATTGAGACCGATATTTTTTACGAAGATGAATCCTTCGTATTCTAGAGCATTGTTTTTTACAACGAATCTAAAAATTTAATTATTTAAAAGAGATATGTAAGAAATAAGAAAGGGAAATTTTGTTCATAGATTAACCTAAGGAACATGCAGCCTTCCCAAATCTCTCGAATTCACTGAGAAACCATATATGCTCTTGATGATTCCATTGAAGGCATTGATATGGAGAATGCCAAACTGAAGGAACGAATCAAGGAATTGGAGGAATCTTTGATTCCTATCCCATTGCTTGCCAGTCCTTTAGAAATAACTGTGCCTGCCACCCCTCCAGCCAAGTTAAAAGGATCCTCCATCCTCCTCACATCGTGTAGAGGCTATGTGGAGAAGAATATCAAGAAAATAATGGAGCTAATTACTGAATCCTGGGAAACATCAAAAAGTATAACTTCCTTTGGAACGAGGGCACATGCCTTCCAGGAATATTTGCAGGCGTATTGAAAAAATGAAGAAGGTTTCTATCTAGATATGGTTGTCCCTTTTGGCATCAATGTCACTAACATGACATAAATGAAAAGAAGAGAAGAATATCTCCCCTCCCCAAACCAGATCAAACAATTAAATGCATGTTGGAAAGATAAAGTTAAGAACCTACAACTCAATGTCCTATCATGTGAACAAGTTGTATCAAAGAAAGAAGAATTATTCAGAAAGCTGATCGAAATAGAATTAGTAGGAAGTACCAACGAGGTCCAACACCCCAAATTAATCCTCAACTCCTTGTTCTTAACCAAGCAATCCTTCGATGAAGAAGTTGATATTTTTAATGGGTTGTCTTTATAAAAGTTTTACAACATCCTTGAATATGACGTGGACAACTGGCTAGTGGACTATTCGGTAAAAAATCAAGAAATTGAACAGGCTCTGTGTAATCTTTCTATCGATCTAAGGGAATTATAAAGTGATATTTTCAACATAAAAATCTGGAATGAGATCAACGTGGCCCCCATGAGAAGCTACATTGAAGAATGGCTCCAAATGGAAATCGACAAGCTCATCGATGAAGGGAAACAAGCGGTTGGCATGATTCCAGTAACCGTCGACGAGAGCAATAAAAAGACATCAGCAAGAAAATAGTAAAGGGGGAGAGAGATACCATCATAGTAAGTCTATACTGATCACATCATGTTTTCTTTATCAAACCAATTATTCCACCTCTTCAAATAGACATGTCTAACCAAAGAATGATAACATCCAATTTGTTCTTTTCAGGTCTTGTTGTCTATCATCGCCCACTTCTTCTTTCTACAATCCTATTTCTTGTACTCATTTCTTCTATGGTCCGCAGGAGCCCCAATCCCAGTCTGTATGACAAACACATTTAAATTTCGAGGAATATGTAACAAACATTATTATTTTTTGAGAAATTTCAAAGAAAACTATTTCGAGAACAATCTCGACGGTGCCTTGTAACCCTGTTTTCGGAATGCAAAGTTAGTTCTCTTTATGTATGTCGGACATCTTCTTTTATTTTTATGTGCTCAAAAATATTTATCTTGAACTATGTTGGATGGCAGGAAATTGTGTTTATTTAATTTGAATGTTTTATGTGTGATTCTTGGTCTTATTTTCTTGGAACCTTTATTTCAAAAAACAAAAAAAACATTTTCTATCGTTTTGTATTGCTTTAATTCATTATAATAGACTTTATCTAAGTCCCACATTTGAACTATACACGCCCTGATAAAAAATTAAAGAGGAATACCACATCTATAAAAACGCCATAGGATTGGCATCCTCGTTACGTTGTCATTTTGGTCCTAACATATTGAAGGGTGAACAGACTTCTAAATACATGTGCAAGAATATCTGCATAAATAAAAACCTTCAAATTTTTTTATCATTGCCAAAAAAAATCAACTGGATATACATGTTACAAATATATCAGTTGGTACTATACTGAACTATCATATGCATCTTACAAATATTTCAGTTGGATAGGCATGTTACAAATATTCCATCTTCCTGGAGAGAAATTGCAGATCAACCTCTGCAAAGTGGGCTTGTTGTTCACGGAAAAAAGTTTCAGAAAAAAGGCATCTTCCTCTGTCTCGACACCTTTTTCTCACACAGTTTAAATTAACTTCAATGCGCTAAAAACTCATGAAAATAAACAATCATGTTAGGTGTGTCTTCATATATAGAAAAAACTAGCAAACACAAAGGTCACACAAGAAGATCAAAGAATCTTCGACACTGAACAAATTTTCAAAAAAAATTATAAGGGTTTTTTTTCCACCACATATAACTTTATTTATCCTAGAACATATAGAGACAGAGAAATAAATGATCTATTTAATATAATGAAATGCATGTTGCTTACTTTCCATGGGAAAAATTAAAGAATTGACTATGGAAATTGAAGTTAACTCTAAATATTGGGATGAAATTCAGTTGTAAGTATACAAAGATCATTATAAATGAATTTTATAAATACATTAAAGAGATAAAACTTACAACGTAGGGACACAAATTTCCAATATGGCAAGTCAAACTCCAACAATATATCAAGTTACAAGTGATGGCGATATCTGTTCTTTTTAATAGCTATGTGCTACATGGTAATAGGAAAAATTACGGAATCTTATTAAGAAAATAAAATCAAGATAGATTATGCAAAACACAATATAATTAGAATGAGAATACTTTCAAAAACTAAATGGTTTCAATGCCAAAATTTCTCTAGGAGATTAACGCTAGGATGTCTTGTCTTTCCAAAATGAATGTGAGCCATCAATCAGTTTCCAATGTGCGATCTGGGCAACCCCAACACTTTAGTGTCCCTGCTAAATTTTTACCAACCTGGAAATTTTATAACTCCCCTAGCCATATTTAATGATGGAACAAATTTCTCACAAAGTGAATTTCTCCCTAATTAGTTGTTGACCCGATATTAATATAATATTATTGTTAACTAATTTGGGAATTCGAGACTTCGGGATTCGGGGGAACTATGTTTAAGGAAAACTCCCAGAGTGACATTCTCTTGGAGTCATGTAGCAGCCTAATGTCTTATGGATGATGTGTCGCAGAGTGCCACGTGTCCTTTTCTACATGGATACCACCTATCATGCCTGATGCTTGCCATGTGTTCGCAACAGTTTCCATGTGTCTCCAGTACTTTGGGCTTCTCATTATCCCATGGTCCCTCCATACATGTGAATTTATTCCCATTCCAACCCGACAGGGACTACACTACCCTGCAACACTTGTTTTTTCAAGATTTTGTGAAATATCTTGGTTGTCGAGATCTCAAGCTCTTTGTCTCTATTTCTGTTTTGTTTCTCCAAATTAATAAATATTTTCTGATCTTTACATTTTTAGATTGGACCATATAAAACCAAAAATCCAGGTGCTATGATATACAGCCTAGCATCCAAGTACATCCAAGTGCTTATTGACGAAGACAGTATACAACCAAGAATCCGGGTACTTATTGAGGAAGGTGTCGCTCTATAAAATTCGTGGCCACTCCATTCATTCCCTTCATTCTATTTTGGTCCTGGCTTCTTGGAGTGCATGCTCTATACCAGTTCAACATATTAAGCAATTAGAGCTTCGAAGGTACCATTTGCTTAGAATTTATGTTTAGGGTTTTGCGAGAGATCTTCTCTTTTTTTATATGTGATGTATAAGACTTGAAATGTATGCATTATGCTTTGCTATAAATATATTGTTTACTAAGATTGGTAGTAATGCTTGTTCTTGGGTTTGAAAGATGGAAAGATTTCTTGGAAAGTTCATCAACTCTAGAGTTTAGCTTCCTCAAGCTTATGGTGAAAGGACAACCATTCAAAATCTTGAGCATGATGTTCCTTAAAATATTTGACAGCTAAATATTTTGTAAATTAACTCCACTCTAATATATCACAAACATATTTATTTTAATTATGGATATATTAATGTTAGAAAAAAAATGAGAGAATGAGATAAAAATTTAATTACCGATATATTAATTCTGTGTGAAAATAAAAATAAAAATAAAAATGAGAGAATGAGATAAAAATTTAAAATGATTCCATGTATAAAATTTGGTAGCACCCTAATGTAGTGGCCATCCACTCTCTATTATTTATTTTCCACATTGTTTCTGTAAGGGAGTTTGGGAAGAATTGAATACATGTAATAACTTTTGTTTTTATTATAGACTTGGAAAAATTTATTAAGTCATTCACCTTTGTTTCATCATCTTTTCTCCCACTAAATGTTACTAAATGTGATGGTCCTAAAAACATTTATTATTTGATTTTTTTGGGGGAGGGTGGGAGAGGGGAACATTAATAGATAATTTTTATTAATAATAAAATTTATCTATTAATACCCCCTAATAATAAAATTTATCTATTAATACCTTCTCAACAATATTAATACCCCTCAATAATAGGTAGGAATGAGGCTAGATATTAATTAAGATATTCAGCCAGAAAGTATTATTCGGGACTAGTTATTTTTTTTATCTTGAATTGGTGACTTTTCACCACTAGTAAATACATATGTTCATAGATGTGCATAGTAAATTCATTAATTAGATAAATTATTCAAATATTTAATTTTTATGTTGAATTTAATTATTTTGTAAATTTGAGGCTTAAAAAGTGCATTTTAAAGAAACTAATAAAATAAAAGATATGAATTCTCAAGAATATGGAGCCTATGGTGCCTGTTACTAATTGTGCAATTTCTTGATCTCAGTTGTTGACATCTTAAGCTCTACGTCTCTATTTCTGTTTTATCTCTCCAAATTAATATTATTTGATTCAAGGGAGCTCAGGATACACTCCAAATTAATATTATCTGATTCAGTTATTGCAACTAATCTATCCAATCCCTTATGATTATGGTTTCTTGGTTTTAGAAAAATCTTATTCTATTTAAATATTTTTTTATGAATAAAATTTATTTTTCTTCACTTCTATATTATCTTATATTTATGTTATCTAAAGTTTCTTTTATTAAATTTAACATTAAAATATAAGAATTATTTTTTATTTTATGAATTTGAAATTCTTCATTTCTATTGCTTGAACACATTGATATGACTCTTTTTATGTGGTTTTAATAGGTATAGTGACTATTTTTATGGAAATCTCGGGGCACTAGAATTATACTCAATTACTCAAATCTGGAGTTCCAATAATTTTTGGCCAAATTTCAGTAAAAATTGATCGAAAAATATACTCTTAAAAACTCCAAAAAGTCTAAAGTTTAGACTACATGATTTTTATGTGGTTTTAATAGGTATTGCCGGATTACAATATTTAATTAAAAAGTTAAAAATTAAAAAAATCCCACAAAGTGCCACCTAGTTGTTATAATGTTATTAACCCCCTAACCCTTGAGACATCATCTCCTAGAGGTCACCTACCCAATTCAACCACTTTCATCACTTTCTCCCTAAGTTTCTAGCCTAATTTCCCTTCAGTCACGTTTGTCCTTCCTCAAGCCTATGACTGATCCTAGAAGCTCCATTTTTTGGACTTGGTTGCAATGGATGAGACCTTCCTTTGATTTCTCCGGGTTTAGTCTCGAGAAGGCTTCCATTATGAGCCTGAGGATCTTATCCTATTAAAGATATGGCCTTATCTCTAAAGACCAATAAGAACAAAGCCATTTCCCATGGGACAAAAAGGAAAGAACTAACGAGGTTACTCTGGCATTTTTGTGGTAATGCTTGGGCAAGGAGCTTGGAAGAAGGAAATATCTTTAGTTTACATCTGTAAGTTGTGATATTTTTCACTTGATTAATAGAAGATATGTTGTATATTTCCCTCTAATTGATTGTTTGTGTAAGTTCATGTATTCATTGATAGAGGATTGGTATGATTGTGTGTCATGACATATTATCAAGTCTAGGAGCATCCTTTTTTCATGTCTATATCTATGTCTTAGGTATAGGAAGAACCTAAGGGAGCTTAACTTCTGCAGGGTGTAAAATCCCTACAACAGATTGGCGACCATACTGGGGAGATCGCCCTTTATGTGATTTTCTTCCTTTTTTATGTTCTTTCTTTCTGAGATCTTTACCGATTAAAATGTCATGATCTAATTGTTAGCCTTTGTTGTACTCTTTCCCGATTCTAGTTGAAGAAACCTTTACCTTCGATCTGATAGATCTCATCCTAGATCTAACATTTTCCCATTTCTTTGTCAAGGTCGTGACTTCCCAGTGTACACAGAGTGACCCAAGCCTACTGGTTGTGACTTTCCTTCCTTGGAGCAATGACCATCCCTACTTCCAAGTCTACCAGGAGCGACCATACCTTTTGGTCGCACTGTTCCTCTTACTAGATCACAACCTGATTTCACTCTCTCTCTCTTCATGGAGCAATATGTTGATTATTTGGGTTTCTTGTCATTGATTTCAATCCTTGAAGAAAGTCCGGTAGTGAATTTTGGTAGCACAAAGGTTTGGGTAATGGACCCAAGTTTGTTTGATGGATAATGGTATGAGTTTTGATATATTTGAAAGTAAAAATATTTTAGATGGACAATACATGTCATGCCATTTACGGTGGTATGTGGAATGTCACATAACTCCTCATGGTTAGAGAGTTATGGCCATGTGAAGTTAGAGAACCCTCATGAGTCATCTAGAAGCCCCAAAAGGTCAAAATAGTCAAAGTGTTTGCAAAGACGAAACTATTTAAATAATAAAGTGAAGTGATGAGTGTACTATAAGTCAAAGAGGATGAATTTTTATTTATTTAAATAATAAATTTAATGGAGAAATTACTAAGTGGACAAGTGGTTAGAAGTGGGTTAACCCTAAAATAAAGAAAGTGGGTTAAGATGGTTAAAAGGTAACCCCTTGAGGAAGCTACATGAAAGTATAAATAAGAGGCAAGACTCTCTCTTTTTAAACACACTTGTGCATATTGAATATATACAAGTGATTGAGGTAACCAAAGGATATCTAAGCCAAATTTTAGAGGGAAGGTGAAGTAAAGAAGACCGAAATTCAAGGGAGGATAAATTCTTTTGATGATGCTTTATAAGGTATGTTATTTAAAGGTCATCTCACCATTTTTGCAATAACTTTTTTTCTAGAATGATTCAGACCATGAAATTGGGAGGTCGTTGAGGAAATATATCCAAGTAGTTGTGGTACAAATTTCAGCTTGTGGGTCGTTGTATTTTTGGATTTACACTCCATGGAAAATAGGGTTTGTGGCTAGTCCTGAAACTAGTCTAAAACAAGTGCTTTGGGTAAAAACGTCATAACTTCTTCATAAAATATCCAAAATCCATAAGACCAAATGTATTGGTTATAGTACAGTCTGTAGTATTCTGTGTACAATTTCCATATCCATACAACAAATATTTCGTGCGGGGAACGCTCTACAAGTTCGCTCTCTAGAATAACCCATAATTCAATAAGGTATGTCATTTTTGCTATAACTCCTTTTCTCAGAGGATCCAAGTAGTGAAATATGGAGGAATTGCATAAGAAACACTGTAGAACATTGTGTACCATTTTTAGATCTTTATCCATTATAGGTAGATAGTTATGATTATTGCAAGTTAGGGTTTTTGACTAATCCAAAATTAGTCATGTGAGACTAAAGTAAAGTTTGATAAAATGCTAGTCTCTTGTTGTTAAAGTTAATAAAGGTTTTCAGGTATGTGATCATATACACCAGGTCTATTAGAGATTTACAAATCATATTTGGATGATGAAATTGATGAGGGATTTAGGTTGAGTTATGTTACAGATAGAGGTTGTATAACAATGAGGTTGTGGAACATGGTGTGATGTAATGGTTTATGGTATTTGGTTATGGATAGTGTGATGTATTGCTAGAGAACTTTTTATGGTTATATTGGTGTATGTTTTTGGTGTATGGTTAAGGTACATGTTGGGTACATGGTTGAGACAAGTATTTGATGAGTTGGCACATACATGAGGTGTATAGTTGATGATGTTGGTAAATCTTGATGAGTCATAATTTATGCATATTTGATGCATGATTGGTACATATTTGGTGCATGTTTGATGCAATCGTTGATGGTACAGGTTGAGGTATAGGTCGGTGCATGGTTGATGCACTTGTTTATGGTACAGTTTGATTACATGTTGTTTGGTACAGGTTGATGCATGGTTGATGCACTTGTTTATGGTACAGGTTGATTGGTACATGTTGTTACAGTGGTATATCTCACAGTGATAGTGTGACAGTGGTTTCATCATTCTACTTCTACGTCAGGGCAGTTGGACGAGGCAAGGATAGGTGGTTATAGTGACCTTCCGGCTGTAGCTGGAGAACATAGGGGGTGGTGGCCTCCTTCTAGTTGTAGCCAAAGAATTGGGGAGTCAGAGCTTCCCTCGGGTTGTAACCTGAGAAACTAGGGGGTTGGAGCCTCCTTCCAGTTCCAACTGGAAAACAAAGGAATTTGGTGCTTCCAATGAATGTAATTATTCAAGACATGTAAGAAACATCATTTTGTATTTTTCTCCCACTTTGGGTTTCCACGTAAAAACATCGGTGTACTATGTATGTGTATGATTTCTCATTTGTTCATTGTTTATTTACTCAACAATTATTGGAGGATAATGCTACATTGATATAACACTTGCATTTTATGGTGAAAAATGATTATATTGCTCTATAATTCATTCACCCCCCCTATCAGTAATCCAACAATTTGTATCATAGCAGGTTCCTTGAGAAATCAATTTAACCATTGAAAGGTAGATCATGGAGAGAAACAACATGTATAAAAATGGAATACCATAGTTTGATGGACATAAGTATGCATTTTGGAGTAGAAGGATGAAAACATATATGCTAGCACATGGATTTGAAATTTGACAATCACTTGTAGATGGATACAAAGAACCAATAGTTTCGTCGACAAATGAAAGAGCAATAAAACTCGGTCAAAATAATTCCAAAGCCACAAATACACTTTTGAATGGTCTTTGAGAATCGATATTCACCAAAGTTATACATTGTAAATCGGCTAAAGAGATTTGGGACAAACTTCAAAATATTTATGAAGGAGATTCAAAATTCAAAGCAACAAAGCTTCGAACTTATAGAGGTCACTTCGAACAACTAAAAATGAAGGAAGATGAGAATATTGCAGTTTATTTGTTACGAGTCGATGAAATAATAAATGCAATCGTAGGATTGGGAGAAGAAATCAAAGAATATGTGATTGTTCAAAATGTACTAAGATATCTTCCTATGAGATTTGACCCTAAGATATCAAGAATAGAAGAAAGAGAAGATCTAGACTCAATAAGAATGGATGAACTACATGGAATATTCATAGCATATGAAATGAGAACTAAACAGGAAAATCCAGATATAAAAGAAACAACTTTCAAAGCATCCAAAAGGTCAAAGCAAAAGGGAAAGAAAAAGGAAAAATAACATAGAAGAAATAGTGACATCTCGAAAGATGATGAAGAAGTGGCCAACTTCGTTAGAAGATTGAACTAGGGAACCAATGACATATATAGAGGTAAGTTTCCTTTGATTTGTTTTAATTGTGATGGTATTGGTCATTTTGCTAACAAATGTCCTGATAAGAAAAATAAGAGGAATGATGAAGATTACTTAAATGGAAAACAAGCATATAAAGGCAAAGGAACCACAAAGAAATTTTTCAAGAAAATCTTATGCACCAAAGAAGACATCTCATCAGCAGATGAAGATGAAGTCAGTGACAGTGAGACAAAAAGAGTTCTATTCATGGTAGTAGAAGAAAATGATAAAGAAGACATAGAAGAAGAATATGATGAGGCTGAAGAAGAATATGAAGTGGCAGAAGTTGACTACCGAGAAGAATTATTGTGTGTCATAGAAGTTATAAGAAGAGAAAAGAGGAAAAACAAGAAGCTACAAGTGGAACTAGACAAGAAAGAAGACACTTAAAAACTAGAACAAATGATCACAAATTTGAAGGTTCAAATAGAAGAAGATAAAAGAATTGAAGAAGCACTAAAAAATCATCTAGAAGAAAGATACGAGATCATTGAAAATTTGGAAGCGGAGATTGTCACATTAAGAAAGGATCTTCAAAAGAAAAATATGCAAAACAACTCAAAAGTTTTGGATGACATTATCAGCAGTCAAAAACCTCATCATTACAAGTCTGAACTTGGATACAATCAGACAGAAAAGGGATCAAGCTCCAAAAAAATAGAGCAAGAAACATATCCAAAAAGATATGCATAAACAATCAAAGGGGATAAAAAGATCTACAAGGAAGATTACAGGGACACTCCTCCACTGAGAAGATTTAGATTTCATAATCAACAACCGACAGATAGACCACAGGAAGAAAAAGGATTCATAAGATATTCAACTCCCATGTATCAAACTATGTTTTTCGGTTTATGTTATGCATGTAATAATTTTGTACATAAAGCTATGAATTGCAGAGCGAACAGCAAGAACATAAACAACCTTGAAAGTCATACACAAAAGGGTTATCCAAGAAGGCCTAGTGAAATACAAAGAAGAAGTTACAACAAGTTTGAATCATTAAGCACTGAAGTGGAATGCTACAAGTGTAACAACTTTGGACACATCGCCAAAGATTGCAGAATGATGGTTCCTCCTAGAGAACCACAATAGAACAACAACAGTCACAGACAAGAACCTCAGAAGAGAACATGGATAAGAAAGTAGAATCAATATAGCAATGAAGAATGCACACTTGCTCTATAAGATAAGAATAAGAAACGTGGTTGGTATGTTGACAGTGGTTGTTCAAAACACATGACAGGTTGTAAAGACAAGTTTCTTACACTAAGAAAGGAAAGAGATGGACCATTCTCCTTCGGAAATGATGATTCAACTAAAATAATTAGAAAGGCACAGTCAGAATTGGAAACGAGAATACCAAGGAAGAAAATGTTCTATTAGTAGAAGATATGAAACATAATCTTCTAAGTGTAAGTAAAATGTGTGACCAAGGTCATAAAGTTACTTTCGATTCAAAAAAGTGTGAGATAATAAAAGAAGGTTCAGGAAAATTGATTGCAAGAACTGCAAGAACTTCAAGAAACATATATGTACTAAGTGAAATTGGAAATGAAAAGTGTTTTCTAGGAAAGGAAGATCAAATTTGGCTGTGGCACAGAAGAATGGGTCACATACACTTTGATAACCTTGTCAAAGTCAGCAAAAAGGAAGCAGTTAGATAAATGCTCCAGATTATGAAACCAACCAACACTTTATGGAAGCAATGTCAACAAATAAAGCAAACAAAGACCAGGTTTAAATCAAAAGAATATTCAATGACAAGACCACTAAAAATTGTGCATACTGATCTAGTTGGACCAACTACAATGAAGGTTTTAAAAGGTGAGAAATACTTTATGTTATTAGTTGATGATTATACAAGAATGAATGCAGTTTTCTTTTTCAGGAGTAAGTCAGAAGCTTTTGAAAACTTCAATGTCTACAAGGAATTAGTTGAAAATTAAATGGATTCAAAAATAAAATGTTTGAGATATGATAATGGAGGATATTTCACTTCAAATGAATTTATGGACTACTACAACAAGCATGGAATAAAAAGGAAATTCTTCGTTGCTAGGACACCTCAACATAATGGAGTTGTTGAAAGAAAGAACAAGATAGTACAAGAAATGTATCGAACAATGTTAATGGATTCCAAATTGAAAAATATCTTTTGGACACATGCAGTGCATACAACGGTTCACATTCAAAACAGAGTAATTCTCAGAAACAAAACTGACAAAACTCCCTACGAGTTATGGAAAGGAAGACCAACAAATTTGAAGCACTTCACAGTATTTGGAAGCAAATGATACATCAAAAGAGAATATGGCAGAATGGGAAAGTTTGACTCTCGTGTGGACAAATGAGTACTTGTTGGTTACTCAAGTACAAGGAAAACATACAAGTGTTACAATCTGAGGTTGAACAAATTTGTGGAAATAATCAATGTAACAATTGATGAAACAGGTGGATGAGAATTAAAGGAAGAAAAAAATGAATCAATGGAACATCTTTACAAAGAAGAAGCAGAAGATGAAGAATAAGTATAAAGGGAAGATGAAGAGGACCAGACAAAAGTAGAAGAGAAATTTCAGCAGGTGCCTCCTATTAGCACTAGGAATCACCTTCAGATTGTAGAGAGGATAATCCAAGTACCCATCAGATTATGCATAAGTGTAAATGAGTGTTTAAAAGGTCAAATGGACAAGACTCAAGATAATAATGTTTTAACTCAGAAATATGGGCTAGCATGCACAAAAAATTGAGGTCTTGATCAACTTCAGTCAATGAATGGGAGTAAAAGTAAATAGAAGGAAGACTTTGGTGAGGGAATTGTAGAGGTCTTCTATTAACATCAGGTCTTCAAGCATCCTAAGAAGGAAAAACTCAAACACAAGATCTTCTTAAATTCAAAGTTTAAAGAACACTGAAGAACATCATAGCAATACTATAATCAAACATTCATCATAATACAACTATAAAAATCTCATGTGAATCATTCAATCATGAAAACTTTAGTATAAGAGGAAACAAGATGGAATAAAAGAAACTGACTTATATTAATAAAAAATCCTCAAGTCCAGTACATAACCAGAGAACTAGTCTACTTAATCAAAATATTACAATCAGGGAACCCAATTCAACCATTCGAACCCCCTCAATCATTTGGAATATCTATTTATAACAAAAAGGGAAGGAAACAGCTAGAGGTGCAAGCTGGCCTTCCTCCCATAGGACTCTCCAAATCATTTATTCAATCTAACACCTATGCTAACATCTATTTAACAAACTTCTATAAAAAGGAAACATGTTGGCAACCAATCCAACAATATTTAAATGACATTGTCTTCCCTTGATGCGCATTTCTTTCCATGCCAAGTTTCCTCCAAGGGTTGTATGTTTTCATCATGATGCCACCTACGATCCTCGCTCTTCTCCAAATCATGAGCTACCCAAACGAGTGATTAATTCAAACTCCTTGATTTCAGGTGCCAGTTAGTCAGGTGCTAGTTAGTAGCGCCATTTAGTAGCACACTGGGTAGCGAGTTTCTATAGCACCCTTGCAAAATACTCTGTACATTTCGTAGCGCCGATCCAAAACAAGCAGTTAGTTTCCTTAGCGTCAAACATGTATTAGCCTCTGTGAATTAGGTAGAGCCACACTTCAAATACCTCTGCGGAATTGGTAGCGCCATCACTGAAACAGTCTTGCAGAATTGGTAGCGCTCATCATAAAAAAAAATATGTGGATTTAGTAGAGCCACTGTGATACAGTCCTGCGGAATTTGTAGTGCCACTGTTAAGTTTAGATTAGGATATTTGGTAGCATTCTGTATAGATGGTAGTGCTACTATGTACTTCATCTAGGAGATTTCGTAGCATTTTAGGTAGAAAAATGGCAAGACATGCTATATAGACGATTCTGTAATGCCATGGTGCTACAAAATGTCTATGCTCTTTCTGTATGATGAGACTAATATTTTGGAAAGCACAAAAACTTGAGTTGATAGGTTAGGAGCATGTATATGCATGTATAGGTGGAAACAAATAATACATCCTCGATCACTTACTCTTTCAAAAAGAGACCACTCTCAAAAATTAAGCTTATATCCCCCAACTATTTCATCAACCTATCACTCCTCCTTGTTGAAGGAAAGATACCTTTTATCACAACAACATGTTTTTCTTTTGTAGGGGTGGTCTTCCTGACTATAGGTGTGCTCTTCTTCTCTATTGTTTCCTCTCTTTCAATGACAGCTTCCACTAGAACATTCAAATTCCTCTAGGCCAATTCATCCTTGAAGTGTTACAGTTTGCCTTGAGTTTTCTATTTTGAGACTGAAAGCCTCTGTTTTTCCTATAAAGGTTCTTAAGTTTCTTATTGAGAGGCAAGGCTCTTCTTGCTGAAAATATTTCCAAATCAAGGGTGTTTATGTACATATCCATAAGCTCCTTCATCTTAATTATTTCATATAAACCTTCTTCTTTCAAATGAGCAACCTCCTTCCTAGCCTCCCTGAGCTGTCTAATCAATATTTTGAAGGTGTGATTGTTAGGTGGAGTGCTGATGATGATGACCTCAATAGGATTATTCATGGCTTCACCTTCCTCTTTCTGCTGCACAGGGGCTCTGTCTATCACCTCAATAGGATTCTCAATGCCTTTTCCCTTATCTTTATTTTTCTTTTGAATTGAAACCTTGGGTAGGGCTTGTGCTTCAACAACCTCCTTGAGAGTTGATGATCTAGTAAAATTTGTCCTAACTTTTATGCTAGCTGCTAGAGTAGGTGAAGAGAATTGCAGTTTTCTTCCCTTCTTGGCTGTGATTTTGGTGGATGAAGGGACTTCTTCCAATTCAGGTGCAAGAGGGGGTAAAAATTCTCTCCGTGGAGAATCATAAACCTCCCTCTCTTCCTCTTCAATTTCCTTAATGATTTCTTTGTCTTCAGCAATGTATTTTCTCTTTCTTTTCTTGCTTTGTTCCTTCTAGAGAAGTACTGGTGGATGGAAAAGTACTTTGCATATTTGACTGAGGAGTTGAAGCTATGTCCCAATTCATGTGAGCAGAAACACTGAATTTCACCCAAGGAATGTTCCTCTTCTTCAATTCTTCCATGACCAACATCCTGATCAATCTAGAGTGAAAGACACTAGTCTCCACATCCTTGGACTTGGATTGGAATCTATCAGACATCTTCCCCATGCTCATCAAAATATATAAAGGGATATTCATTGCATATTTATGAGTGAAATGACGAAAAATCCTTATATGGTACTCGTATAACATATTAAACCTTCCCTCACATGTAAGGTATCTCTGGATGATCTTCAACATCTTGTCAAAATCCTCAAATAAATGGCTTCTAGGCACTCCCTTGGACAAGTTTTTTGTCTGATAATATGGTTTGATGAAGTCCTTGGAGAAGGTAGCATTTAAAGTCATGGTTTTAAACCATCTCTCATCAGTATTAGGAATGCATGTGGTTGTTGCAATAGAGGCTTTAAACACCTCAAACTCAAGGTCTCCTACCTTAGTCTTAAGGCCATCAAAATGTAAGGCAAATTGCCTTGCCACTTCAGGATGTCCCCTCTGCATGTTTTGGAAAAAAGAGAGGCAACCCAACCTTTAAAAAACTTCCCTAACCATTGGTTCTGCATCAAATAGGTGCATGTTTGAAGGTTCAGTTTTGACCACAGTTCCTCCCTTGTGATATTTCTTCTTCTGAAGTGTCTCCATGGGTAAAGACAAGGGATCAAAGGTTATGGTATAGTGAAGGCTAAGGGAGAAAACAGAGGAAGAATTCAATTAGAAAATGATAGTGAATAATGGCGTCTCTCTCCTAAGATTATCCTCTAACTCACCTTGTTTTGACAGGACACTGTTTTGATGGATTTGAAAGGTAGGAAGTGTAATTTCCCCTCCCCTTAATTTCTGTAGATATCAATATGAAGAGTAATGCTATAGTGAAATTAAAAACTATTGCAGAGGTCTTTGAATACCGACACGTAACCCTCCAATCCAAACAAAATACATCATAGGGAAAACAGGGAAAATGTAGCGAGGTTTCAACAACGTTTTTCGGTAGCGCATTGCACACACAAGAAACAGGTGTTTGCACGAGCACTCAAAACTAAGGAGAAGAATGAATTGGTGTCTTTGATAGATGAAAACAAGGTGACAATGGCTGCAAGTCCGTGAGAGGGAAATTATGGATGCAAAGGGATGAAGGAGGCAGTGGTTTGCAACATTCGTTGCTACCAAAACTCAGACAAGAGATATCCCAGTAATTTACTATGTAATGAATGGAGCTCACAGAATACCTGGAGAAGAGATTGACATTGGAGGCCTTGAAACCGGCTAGGAAACCACCACGATTACCTCAGCCTCCAAATCATCCTTAGCAATTGATCCCGTAGCATTGCCTGTAATTGGTATGAACTAGGATTTTCAGCAGCGCCGAGTTGAGACAGTTCAAATATTTGAAACCGTTAGCAAACTAATTAAAACCAAATCTTAGTATCCATATTTTAACGAACCGTGGTGTTGAAAACAAGGTATATCATGACCTCAGCGAATAATGATGAATCATGGCAAGGATCAAAGGACAAATGAGAAATGTGACCTCAAAACTAGAACTCTAGACCTTAAAACCCATATTTTTGAATAAAAAACATGAAAATCAACCCCCAAATGAAAAAGTGGTACTACCAGTAGCACCATGTTTTCTAACAGGGTCAAAATTACAACATTTTTCAAGCATGGCCTTCAAAACTCATACAATAGCTCAGAAAAACCTTAAAATCAACAC
>JZKD02S0710944.1:773664-787133 GCA_000966675.3 Picea glauca | reverse complement strand
AGAGAGAGAGAGAGAGAGAGAGAGAGAGAGAGAGAGAGAGAGAGAGAGAGAGAATATAACTATATATTATTATAGTTTTTAATAATATATAAAAAAAATTGGAAAGTTTTGAAAATAGATGGAAAATAAGCATTTAAAAAAATGTGGAAACACTGTGGATCAAAAAATTTAAAATATAAAAAAACCACCTAAAAAGGGAGGGGGGGTGTTACTGGTAGCACCATTTTTAAAAACAGGGTAAAAAATGTGACCCCCAAAAAAACAAGAACTTTGTAGAGTTCTCGTTAAGTTGGTAGCTATGTCAAAAGACCAAGGAGAAATGTAATAAAGACAATTTACGATGAACAATATTTATAGGAAAGAAAACATGTTACTATATTAATAATAATGGAAGAGTTACAACCAATGACTTGGTGTTGTGAGGCTCTTTCCAATAGTTCATTGCTCCAATACCCACATTTCTTCCATGAGTTCCATTACCATTAACTGAATAATCTGATACAAGAATCTCTTAAGGCCAAAGAACAATGTTCTAATCACAAATCAAAAGCTAAAGCTATTAACCAATATTCACTACTAGTTATTCTCCATTATTTATTAACATTTTATCATGAGAGAAGTCTCCTTTTATAGATTGAAGAGGAGGTTAGGATCTCCCCAAATTAGGAGTACAGGTGAGATCCAAACCGATTGGAGGACACCTCATATCCAAATCTTCTCTCTAGAAACTTTGTGAATTTTTTCATTTTTCCTCCCTTTCAAATAGTGTCGCACCCTGTGAACTAGCAACATGAGACACTGTCGCATGCTGTAGTGGTGCAACATGCGAAAATTTCACAAAATAGTGTTTTTAAATAAATTCTGACTTCTTTCAGTGAAAGGTATTTATTCAGTGATCATGGATTTTAAGCTTTGGATGATGGAAAATACATGGGCATTATCAGTTGTGACAAAATAATGTGTAACCTAATTCCCCCCAAAGTATAAATCTAGAAAGGGGTGATAGAAAAAACACTTTGTCGTGTGGGTATTGAAAAAAGAACACATTGGTTGGAGACCTGTCAACAACAAAAAATGAATTACAATATCAATACTCAGGTAGGCATTCCCATATTTAGAATACAAATGACTCAAAGATTAAGTGCTTACATAAAAATATCCATGTCAAGTATGATAGGTCATGGCCACCAAATATACATTGTGGATCCATGCCATTGTGTTTCAAATATGAACATATCCACTAAAGATACATTGTGGATCTATGTCATAAAGACTCAAATTTGAACATAGCCACGAAACATACATTGCGGATCTATGCAACAATACATACTCAAAATACTCCATCACAACTCGGATCTATCATATATGATCCAGGGTTTTCATTTCCACTATTCCATAGTAAAAATCTAACCATGTGAATAAAGGTGTTGAATTCTAACATGGTAGAAATCATCTGATTACTGGTCAATGATTAAAACTATTAACAAATGCGAAAGGAACCATCAATGATGATGATATCCCTTAAGGTACACAAGTGCATTATATTGAGTGTGAATAGATGACTTGAGGTCAAGAAATCATAGAATCATTCGATCGAAGGTCAATGATGAAAATCTGTCATCGAAGGCGAGGAAACTTTACATTGAGGCATGCAAGTCCCAAGGTACTGAAAATTTTCTAAACCAACTTCCTAGATAATGTGTTGAAGTAGATAGGAAGTGATCCATCGTAGGAGGGCCTTAATGTATACCGCATCAACGACACGAAATAGGTACACATATTTGAATTATATCAGAGTATAGAGTGATTTAGGACTGGCTTAGGGATGGACGATACTGTAAAAGGATTAAGAACTGCAAAAATGGCCTACTTTATAGAAGGCTTCTTTCTAATTGGACTTCTCTTGAACATATTGATGACAAGACAATTGTCTTGGCAGAACTGACTCAAAAGGAGGACCATAGACCAAAGTATAAATTTGGGGAGAAGTATGATAAAAAAGAGACAAGTGGATTTTCCAATCTGACACAAGGAGTGAAAGGGTGTCATGTTAAAGAGTGACTCGCTGACAAAAATTAATACATATTTTATACAAGTTCCCTTCCCAATTTCCCCCCACCATTTCTCGTGAGTACCTCTTTATTTTTACACAAGCTTGAGGACGATAACATATCCTTGTACTATAAGCTCATCCTTCAAATGAGTCCTTCAAATTATTTTTAACGAACCCTAGGAAGGAGTGGTTCGGTCCTATATGGGTCTTTCAATGTATGTTTTATGAATCCAGAGAAAGTAAACTAGATGGTTTTTCATGTTCAGGGAGTTTGCAAAACACTTAAAGGAAACTCCAGGATCAATTTTTTCATAAATTTAGTTCCCCAAGTCTGAAAAAGTATAAAATAATATCGAGGAGAACTCTTCTATCCATGATTGACTAGAGTATTCCTTTTTCATAATGAATCATACTCATCCTGAAAATGGGTTAAACTAATACTTAATAGATACTCTTTCAAATTCTTTAAGGAGTGTGAAAGGAAGAAAGTTCGCTCGACAATATTTTCATATTTATAGGGTTTTGAAAAGATCTTAAAGAAAATCCCTAATATATATATATATATATATATATATATATATATATATATATATATTAAATACACATTTTAAGTGTTTTTATTGTGTTTAGACTAATTTTGTTTTCATCATCCAGATATCAAGCCAAACAAACCATCTGGGACTTTGTCGATACATAGGCGAGGCGATAAGGGTGCGATGGTTGCTTATGATCATGAAGCCACTGAGGATCTTGAGTAAATAGAACATAACCTCGAGCGGTTGACCATGGGTATACCATATATTCAGATCAATGATCTACCACAACGGTACTAGTGGCACATTGTGGGATTATTCAGATGCATAGCTTTTTTTATTCGATGAGTGGCTTAGGCCATAGTATGCTACCATGAGAATCATGGACCTAGAGATGACTAATATATAATCAATTGTTTGGTTATCGACATGTATTGATATAAAATTCATAGGCTTAGTGTTGTCCCAACACATTTTGTAAAACCTTTTTGAAAACTTCATATAAGATGATTTCTACTTATGTTCTATTGAGTGAAAAATGTATATGTGAATTTTATAAATGTTGCAAATGTATGTCTAATACATAATTAGCTAAAGCATCTATTAATGTATGCATATTTCTTGGAATGTGTTGATACTCTAAATAGTCAAACTCTATTTCCAAGATACAAACCCTTAAATATACTCATAAAAGAGTAGGGCTTCAGATAGAATAAATGTTACTTAACTGCAATACCACAAGTTGAGATTCACGTCGAACAAATAAGTGATGAATTCCAAGTGAGATGGCTTTAGTCGACAATTCAATGACTGTGCAATATTCCATGATATTTTTAGTCACACGACCAAGGAATATACCATGTAGACTTTTCAACTCATTGGTAGGCATGTAGATTGCCCATGTAGTAGAAGTAATGTTTTGAGTACCATGGCTAGCACCATCAACAAATCCAACATAAGGTGGAGGGAGCGTCGACATCTGCAAACGAGGAACAATGCAAGATAAGAAGTAGACATAAATCGTTGAAAAAGGTGATAATAGCACACCAAACTATGGTACAATATACAAAGTACTTATGTAGAATGAATCTAGGCATAATACTTCTTCGGGTAAATCCCATCTGAGGCTCACCCAAAGGAATCTGATCATAATCCGCTAACTTAAAGGAATCTTTCTCTAATACACGTTTAATGATATAAGGGCCATGCCACATGGGTGTGAATTTACCTACCCCAAATATTTCACGATATTGATCGTATAACAGGACCAAGTCACCTTCATAAAACACACAAGGTCTAACCATTTTATCATATTGATCTTTGACACATTTCTTATGGGTTTCATTAGCTAGAGTGGTGTCATGATGAGTTTTATCTAATCGTGTCAAGTACTAAAGACGTTCTTCCTCAGCCGTGGTATTGGGAAGTAATTCAATGACTATTTTCAAGGATGACATTTCACATTCAATCGACATCACAACTTTCAAACCATATACCATCTGAAATGGAATAAAACCCATGGTTGTTTTAACCGAGGTTCGATATTCCCATAATTTCAAAAAAAAAACATCGTATGCCAATTCGATTTGTGAATCATTATCATCCTACAAAGCATATTTGTCAAAACTTTTTTTATGACTTCGAATTGGCCATTGACCCGTGGATAGTAAAGAGTTGAGTTTTCATCTCATAGACCCAATTTTGCGGTTAATTCCAACATCATGTAATTTCGAAAATGAATGGCAAGCTCGATGAAAATGGCTTGGGGCACACCGAATCGAGCAATAATGTGATTAAAAATGAAAAGGGATGTGTTTTTCCTTTTGTTATTGAATGTAGGCATCTCCTCGGCCCACTTAGTGAAATAATCCACGACGACAATAATATACCCATGCCCCCGTGTCAAGTGAGGGTTACATATCATGAAATCAATGCCCCATTTGGAAAATGGACCAGAGGAAACAAAGGGTGAAAATGAGCAAGAGGCGCATGCAAATTACGATTGTAGATATGGAATGCATGGCAATTTTGGACCACAAGGATACAATCCTTAAACAGTGACAACCAAAAATATTCAACTCGTGGAATTTGTTTGGCAGTGGAATACCCGGACATATGACCACCACATGCTATGACATGAAATTATTTAAGAGATCTCTCGACTTCCTCATTTTTTAAACACCATCGAAAAATTTAATCGACACCATGACGATAAAGGGTATCGCCAATAACTATGTATTGTCGAGCTTGGTATCAAATTTGATGTCATTCAGTACTAGACAACTCAGGTTGAAAAGTTTGGGCTTGAAGATAGATTATGATATCTCCATACCATGGGTCTAAGGAAATGATCTAGAAAAGAGATTCATCAGGAAATGAATCTTCTGCCACACCTTTTATTTTAGTTGAGGGAAGGTCACAAATTAACTCAGCAAAAACCAAAGATTCCTATGAATTGAATTTCTCAAATTCCAAATCAAACTCTTGTAATATAATGAACCATTTGGAGTATTCCCCCCCCAACACCTATCTAGTCAGAATATGTTGCATGTGGTTGTAATAAGAAATGATGGTGGTTTTGCAGAATAAGATGTAGTGACATAAATGTTGGACATATTGAACAATAGTCAATGCCAATTTCTCCACATGTGAATATTTTATTTCGGAAGTAGTAAGACTCCTACTTAAATAGTAAATCACAAGTGATTCATGTGATTCATCCTCTTGGAAAAGCACCATAGCAATGGTATTGTCAGAAGTAGAAATGTACAAAAAGTAATCTTGACTGTAATCTGGGGGTTGTAACAATGGTGTATGAGTTAACACATGCTTCAAAGTGTCAAATTCCTTTTGAGAAATGTTATCCCAAACAAAGGGAATCCATATCTTAAGAATTCAAGTAAAACCTTTGGTCAATTCATCATAGTTGGGAATGAATCGACATAAAAAAAATTCCTTCCCTTGCAAACTTTGGAGTTGGTATAACGTGGAAGGAGGAGGTAAGTTCAGTATGGACTCAATATTCAAGGGATCAACATGGATCCCATGCTTGGATACGATGAAACCTAACAGGTGTCCCAATTCCACACAAAATACACATTTATATGTATTTAAGTGAATATTGTAATGTCGACATCTAAGGAATATGGCTCATAGATGTTGCAGGTGATCTTGACGTCACATGGAATGTGAAGGAAATCATCAAGCTATGGCTGAACAATATGTTTAATTTCATCAAATGAATAAGACATAGCTCTTTGAAAAATAGCCCCAGTGTTGTTAAGTCTGAAAGGAAGCTTTTGATAGGTGAAAGTACCCCAAAGAAAAATAAAAACAGGTTTATGTTGATCCGATGGTAGTATGTTTATTCGATTATAGTCGGAAAATACATCAATAAATGAGAATATTTCACTATCGGAATAGTCATAGACTATCTGGTCGATAAAATGGGTTTCATAATTGTATTTCAGACAAGCTCGATTAATATCCCTATAATCAACACATACATAGATTATTCCTTGTTTCTTTATGACATGAACAATATTGGAAACCCAATCAGTCAAAGGTACAAGATAAATAAAACTTTCTTTAAGAATTTTTTCAACTTGGGCTTTAATAGCAGTGGATTTTCATGGATGAATAGGACAAAGCCTTTTCCAAATAGGTTTGGCTTCAGGATATGTCTTAATTTCATGACTGGCAATTTTTGGGTCAATACCAGGCATTTCTTTGTAAGACCAAGAAAATACATCACATAATTTTTTGAATAGGGTCATATAAGTTCGAATTTCATCAAAGGAACAAGAGGAACCTATATGAATGTTTTCCATGACTTCAATGTTTACTGAGATATTTATGGGCATAGTAATGGAGATATTCCCTAAATTCCATTCAGATAAAACATCATGTATTAAGATGGGATTTTGGGAATTCTCAATTTCCTCATATGGAAATGAAGACTCTAAATGACTCTCAACAGTCTCGAGCTCAGGGAGAAATGAGGAATGATGATGACCATCATCCCATGGAGTGTCTTCCAGAGACATAATATCCATGATACTTTCATCATTAGGGAAATTATCATCAAAAGGATTAGGAGACATAGTATAAATAAGCCAAGAGGATTGAGACTATTCATCTAAAATTGGATTTGTTTGGTCATCAGTATCAAAATTAGCCATAGAGGAAAATTGGATGGATTGATAAGAAAAATCAATCATACTAAGCAGTATTTGGTCACCATATTTTTCATATTGTGCAATAATTTGTACTACCCAAGGATCATATGATTCAAGGGAACTACTAGCACCAATTGAAATCATGTTTATTTGAGTGACAACAAGAGGAATATCGTGCGGTGGTAGTGGAGAAATATCGGGTGGTGGGAGCAGAAAATATCCCATTAGTCTTGAATATTTTAAAATACCCACTCCAACATCCTTGTAAGAAGATGAGATTTTTCCTATTAAAGGAACACTACCAATGCGTGAATCATAATTAAATTAGGCAAGTTGGTCTACCATGACAATTTTTCTTGATGAGGGAAACAAAGTACATGAAATAAGGTAGAAACCACAATGGAAATGGCATAGATCCAGCTACATCCTAGTAAAAGGTTATAGTGGAGGGGTGCATTGACCACTTCTGCTTCAACAATAATTGTTTTACCTTCTAATTTGATCGAAAATGCACTGAGCACTCTAAAGGGTTTAAATCCTCTACCGTCAAATTATTTTAACGTATTAGGTGGTTGATTAAGTGAAGGAGAATCAACAACTTTCCAACAAATTATGGAAATTACATAGGTTGAGGCTCATTTGTCAATAATAGTACAAAAAATAGTTTTCTCCTGCACATTAACTTGAATTTGAAAAGAAAGTTGATGGGGAAGTCTTGGAAAATGAGTTTTGAAATCAAAATCTATCATATTCGCATCACTCAAATCAATTCCACCAATAGATGACAACAATGCTCTTTGTTGCATAGGGAAACTCTGAAGGACATTGAGGGTCAACAATGCACATTGTGGTTGAGCTAGGTTATCTCAATATTGTAGTTTTGAGCAATGTTCGTGTGTGGTTTAAAAGATGACATACGAAAAACACCTTTTGGAGGTGGTCAGATCACTGTTTCAGAACTGGGTCGATCGATTTCAAGAGGACTAGTAGTAGGTGAAGTAGATGTAGATGTAGGAGTAGAGGTAGAAAGTTGATCAACACCACTTCCATTGGGAGGAGGATAGTCTTTGGTTCATGTTGTTACCAAAACTTGTTCAGTATTTTCTTGACACATTAGTACATAAGATATTCTTGAGGTAGAGGGTTGATCTTGCGAAACCATTTAAGTATGTTGAGATGGGAAAGGATTTTTCAAAATGACAAGTGCAGTTGAAGTTCCTTTAAGAAAATGATTAACATCAACATGCTGTGGACAATCCCTAGTATAATGTTCTTCTTTGCAAATGAGACAAGGATATTTAGGCTTGTGATTTTGTATCCTAAGCAAGTTGTGTTTTGGGTTTCTCTTTTTGTGGGGCATTTTGCTTAGATTTTACTTTACCCTTTTTCTTACTTCTAAGTTGCTGAGATTTACTAGTAGTTGTGGACTGGACCATATTAATCTCGAAAGTTTTACCAGGAATATTAGCAGGAGGTGAATTGTTTTAAGTGGTAATGATAGGAGTAACCTTATCGTTACATTGACCAGAAGGTTTACTCATAGAGTCTTGGGTAACATAACCCACCACACCATCGACAACGTGATATTATGTAGGAGGTACAATAGTTGGATTAGTCGATGGGCAAGGAGCCTACAGAATCAGATCATATAATGTGCCAAGTTGTGTATATACAAGGTCCAAATAATAAGCACGAGCAATTGTTTTCTCCTCGGTTATAGTTCCACCCATAGCAACATCATGGGAAATAGGAGGTAATCATGAATCAGTAAACCAATATGTCAACAATTGGTTTGTTATACTGGCTTTAATCAAACGATGTCATCGTCTCCATTCCTGGATATGATAAAAAATATGAGTCGATGTTAATTGTCATAATGAGGTTAAAAGTTTTGTCCTAGTTTCATAATGAATGGGCAGTTGGAAGTGAGTCAAAAAGTCTATTTCCAACAAATTGAAGTCTTGAAATGTTCCTCATTGTAATTATATATACCACTTAGTACCACTCCTAGTAAGAGTGCACTAGAAAATACATAAATGGATAGAATCATCATTTAAGGAATTTGAAGAACACCTGTTATAGCAAGATTTTCCTCATCCCATGCAACTTGATCAGAAGGCCTTTTTCATTTCCCTATGTAGACTTGAAGTCCCCTTTTTTCAATTCCCATAGATAAAAAGAATATTTTTCCACATATACATGCCCTAACATCTATACAACATGCGTATATGCAGGTTGCACCATTACAGCCCGCGTACATCAGGTTTTGTGCCCAAAATTAAAAAACGGTGTCGGGTTTTCATGTCATATCACGAGATCCATGATCCTTAACCTTCCATATACTAGAAATGTTCCGACTCGGCCCTTCAGTTCCATTTGAAGGATATGAATGGGCCATATCCAAGCCGTGGAAAGCAGGAGAAGAATTCAAGTTTGAGAGTAAAGTTACTATGGAGAAATTATTCACTTCATATTGAGTCTACATCCCTTTGACCTTTTAATTATGAACACATTGTTCAGCCCCCAATCTCTTCCCTATTTGATGGAGAACCTCATTGTCTCTCTTATATGAGATTTCCTTTGGTGTAGGATTGAAGTGGTGGAGGCCCACCTGGAAGGGACTTAGTTTCTCGGTTCTGAAGGCGCCGACACAAAATTTTGTCATTCGTACACTTTTGTTGATTACATTTTAATAGAAATACTCTTTTCTCGTCCAATTAATGTCTAAAAAATATTTGAATTGTTATTCCATGGGCATATTTGTTGTGAATATTGATGGATTATGCTATTATATGTGCTAAATTTATATATTATCACCATATTCTTGCATATCTTGTTTGTTTAGGACAAGTTGCAGTTATATAGCTTTGGTTCAAGTGCTCAACGATGGACTTCATCGAATGTCTGGACGAGGTAGAATTTTTATCTTGTCTTATTATAATGTTTGTTTATATAGAATACTTGAGATTATAGTTGATTTCTGCAGTCATTTCTGTCTGTTGTGGTTTACCCCATGCCATAGAGTGATTTTCTTCGTAATAGAATTGGTGACCATACTGGGGATGTAATCTTCTTTTCAGGGTTTGGAATGTTTTTCTCCTTAGATTGCTCTCAGTTAGCTTGTGTTTCCTTGTATTCTGATTGCTTGACATCCTATTTTCATTTTGAGTCTGAGTTACTTGGCCTTAACCTTAACCTGGGATTATTTTAATACACATATGTGTTTTTTTCCCTTGACAGACGCATAGATACGCGATATGTCATTCTATAGGGTGCGTACATACGCAGTTTTTCCCTAGACAGTCTCGTACATCATCTTTTTTTGCTTGATTGTAGATTTTGGTGTTTATTGGGTGAGTTTTGATGGTTGTTGAGTCTTCTTAGGTATATGTCATAACTACTGAGTTCCTGCAGAGTGATAGGAAACCTTTCCTTGGTTGAATTTTTGGGAGGTTTTTCTTTCTCATCATATTTTTCATTGATTGTCCTTGCATTTTGGGTTGGGTGTTTCCTTCTTGATATCCTGCTTGGTTTGTCTCTTTTTTCTTATAGTAGGGTCTATATATCAAGTTGTGGTTCAGACCTTGCATTTTCATTTATTTATATTGAAAATACAAAAAACAATTTACATTTTGCATCATGGAATTTGATCCTTTGGGTTATTATCATTGATTTTGATACATGTATGGAAAGATTGCATCTTATTTGAAATCACAGAGTTCAGTTGAAAATTTCATTTTGAAAAAGATTATCATTTGTTAAGAATTGAAGTTAGGACTTTGAATTATATTCATATTCATTTCTTTTACTTTTTGATTCATAACATCATCATTTTCACGACCACATCTTTTGAGTAAACAAATCCACTAAAAGTAACGCTGATAAATTTAAAATTGATTAGAAACGATTTTATTTTTTAGGGTGCACAAACTAGATTAAGATTTAGAGCCTTGGAATAGGATTTTGTGAGTAAACTTCTCCAAGTCTATTAAAATCGACATATGTGTCTGACTAAGGGATCAATGCAATACATTGTATAATTGGTGACGTCAGGAGACTCCGCTCACACCATAGTTAAGAACGAGTTCATGCGAAGTTGGTTGAAGAGATATCCCTCTAATACCTTCTTAGCATCAGAGATATTTTTGGGGATCTATTCATATATGGGGGTCTTTCTCGTACCTTTACCTCTGTGAGAGGTAGTGCTTTCAATATTTTGGGCTTTGTTACCCTACCCATATGGTGGACCTGAATTATGAATGTTCACCTATGCATTAGTTATATCGTGGTGGATTTAGTTACTTGACATAGATAACCACATAGGTTACTTCCAGGGGTTATTATACAGGTACCCTGAGTCACATAAGGGTTGGACAACACACAAACTTTATGGAGGATTACCTCTCTAGGGGGATCTAACTAACTATGTTGTTAAGCCCATGAGTGCCCTTATAACTGATTTTGATACCTCTAATCTTTTGAAGGGAGTCTCAGGCCCCTCTTGGGCGAGGCATACCTACTTTAGGGAGGGAGGCCCCTTTTCATATACTGTATCCCGTTTGTGTGCATATTGGCCTTTTTGTTTATTTTTTTGTGTTGTTTTATTATTAGTTGGCCTTAGGATTTTGTATGGCATTGTGAGTCTTCATTGTTATGGTTAGTGAAGCCCCTATGACTCCCTCAATTAGTGCCACCCAACCCATGGTATTTTCTCATTCCACGGGGACGAATCCTTTTGTATTTCTGAGTGGTATGCCAAATCATGATACTTAGCCAATACCTTGGACCTCTAATCATTTTTCTCTTGGTATGCTAGACATGTCTTCTCACTTTCCATCCTATGTCTCATCGCCTTATATGAATCCTAGTATTGGTTTTGGAGGCATGATTCCTCCTTATTTTTCATTTGGTGTGAGCCATATCCCTCAACCAAATATTATGGTAGAAGGTTGGAATATTTCTTAGTATGGATCCAATCCTAGCTTCACTTTTCCAGGAAAAAGTGCTCAAATGGGCAGTCATTCTACTTATTACATCCCTTCCATCTATCCTTCTTCCACTATGCTAGTTCCTATGAACATGTTTTCCATGGAGGAACTCCATCTATCCTCTGGTGTTTCATCTGGGGGAAGTCAGTTTTATAGTATGGGAAACCCCCTTCACGAAGTTCCTTCATCTGGGTGAAACATATATCCTCACATGAGTAACCCTTGTCATGTCACTTTCTCTTCACAAGTGGATTCCTCAGTGTTGATGCCTTTACAACCATTTATGAATTAGTTTGGAGGAGGATACTTTCCTTCTAAACAAGGCCATGGTGTATACCATAACCTTTCCTAGCTTGCAATTTCTTAAAACCAGTATTTCCCGAAACCTTGGTCTCAAATGCCGCAACCAACCACTACCACCAGTCTAGTCACTATGAGTCATATTGGAATTATATCACCAACCTCTACTAGTCATGTTGGATATAGGTCAACAACCTTGAAAGTCATGTTGGAGACCGACAACCAGATGATGCATGTCATGATAGGGTTACCAAACTAGTCATTGTGGGTTATACTAACATTATATCATCAACCTCTGCTAGTCATGTTAGAGATAGGTCGACAACCTCTGCAATTCAGGTTGAATACCAACAAACAACCACTGCAAGTCATGTTGGGGGCACACATATAGTTATTTCTAGTCACACTACACATACATCACCAACCTCTGCTAGTCATGTTGAGGATTCATCACCAACCTCTTCTAGTCATGTTGGGGGTTCATCATCAACCTCTTCTAGTCATGTTGAAGGTTCATCACCAACCTCTTCTAGTCATCTTGGGTAATCATCACCAACCTCTGCAAGTCATGTTGGATATTTGATACTAGCCTCTGCAAGTCATGCTTGGAGCATGACACCAGCCACTGCAATTCATGCTAGGGGATATCATACGATTGAGAATCCTAGATGTATAAGATGTAATATCAAGTTACTTTCTAGGGTTTTCCAAGGAGATCACCTTACTTGTTTGTGCCCTGCTACTGTTGTAGTATAAGAAACATGGTCCTTACCTGGGGGCCCTTCGGGTTTTGAGTCGTCTTTGGTTTCCCAACATTTTGGTCCTTCTTTGGTTGATACAATAGTCATGTTGATGTAATATTTGGATAAAACCCCTCTTATTTTAGGGGGTGGTACATTTCTTGACCTTGTTGTCTCTCATCCTATTCAACCAGTGGTTGCGTCGATGCAATATTCGACCAACACCACTCCTAGTTTTGTGGGTGATCCATATATTGACCTTGTTGTCTCACATCCTATTCAACCAACGATTGAAGAAGTGGTCATGCCAATGAAATATTCAGTCGATCCCACTCTCCATTTGGAGAGTGACAAGTGTAAGGAAGTTACATTTTCGATGCAATCTTCGATCAATCCCACTCTTCTTTTGGGGGGTGATTCATCGTTTGACCATGTTCTTAGCATTTATAGTCCCGTACCTTCTGAACAAGGGATCATTCCACTCTCTTCGAATACACTCCCTCCAATTCATAGGGAGGGTTCCTTTGCCTAGAATGATCTTGTGTAGCATCAAATTCCTTCTTCTACACCCTTCTAGATAAGGGGCATTCTTCGATATATTGTAGAAAAGGTAACCTCTACAAGGATTTTATCCTCCTCAACTTGGAAAGCTTTGGATTTTCCCAAGATTGTGTCAG